>CM035848.1:79865296-79964685 GCA_020510985.1 Pholidichthys leucotaenia
ATAAATATCTTCAACTTAGAAACTTTATTCGATCAAATCAAAATAAAGCTCTCACTCGACCTATCTATTCATCCTTGGAAAAAATGTTGATGAAAGATAGTAAAAGAAAGGGTATTATTTCAGAGTTTTATAACTCATTGACACTATTTTCAAGTGAAAATTCACTGAAAAGATTAAACTACTGGAAAGAAGATCTGCAAACTGAAATTCCAGAGGAACAATGGGAATTGGCTTGTACAGAAGCTCAAACCAAATCAATAAATGTACGCCTTAAATTGATACACTTCAATGGTTAATGCGGATGTATGTTACACCGGAGGAGTTAAATAGATATAACAAAAATATACCAGATACGTGCACAAAATGTATGGAAAGTAAAGGAACTCTATTTCATTGTGTATGGGAATGTAGATTAATAAGAATGTTTTGGGAAGAGGTGAGGGTAACAATTGAAAAAATAATCTCAAAACAAATCATATTGAATCCTAAACTGTTTTTGTTGGGTCTGTACCCAGAAAAGCATAATTTTAATAAAAGCGAAAGAACGCTTCCGGTTATGGCTGCCACGTAGGACGGACGTGTCTCGCTCTGCTCTGCTCCTGGAGAAAAAAAATCGGCAAATAACTCTCTCATTTGGGACAGAACGTATCCCAGCATTTGGGCGAGGATATGTCGGCGAAGCCTAAGGCTGGAAAACCAGGAAAAGGAAAAAGCGAGCCGCCGAAACAGTCCAAATTAACGGACTTTCAGGTCTGTGACGCAGCAAACAAAACTCCATATATGGCGGAGGAAGCTGGCGGCGGTGCGATGTTTGCGGGGAATGGCGCAGATACGCTGATGGCTGCCATGAGTTCAATGAGAGCGGACTTTTCCTCTAGATTTGATGGGATTATGACAGCGTTGGAAGGAATAAGAAAGGAATTGGGTGACTGTGTAGAACGAACGGCGCAGATGGAGCTCCGTCTCGCTAGTGCTGAAGATGACGTCACCCGTCTTCAATTAAAGGTGCGCACTTTGGAAAAAAAAAATAAATCTCTGGAAGATAATATTTTGGATTTGGAATCTCGGTCGAGACAGAATAATTTGAGGCTGGTGGGTCTTCCAGAGGAATCAGAAGGTCGGGACGTATGTTCCTTTCTGGAAAAGTGGATTCCGGAGGTGCTGGGCAGCGAGGAGTTGCAATCAGCAGTGGTTCTGGAAAAAGCACATCGTATTGGCCCACGGAGAGATAAGGGACCGCCGAGGACCTTAATTATGAAGTTTCTTAGCAACAGAGACAGGATGAAGATCTTCAACGCTGCACGTGCTAAAGGAGAGATTAAACACCAGGATCAGCAGGTGCGGTTCTACCCAGATTTGGCCACAGGAATCCAGCAATTGAGGAAGCAGTTTGATCCCATACGTAAGGAGCTGCGCAACCTTGGGATTCGTCATGGTGTAATCTATCCTGCGAGACTGCTGACCACGTATGAGGGCAGAACCCACATCTTCAAGACCCCAGAGGAGGCGCAGGAGTTCATCAAGAAGATCAAAGAAGAAGAAGAGACTGGTGGGAGCTAAGCATGAACAAAATATAAGGTAGAATAATTAAGCATTTGCACAGGCATCTGACTGACTTGTGTCACGCCGCGCCATTCATCAGCGGCGCCACCTGCTCACGCACCTGCCAATCATCAGCGGCGAGGGATAAAGGCCGTCTCGCCCGGAGGCTCGGCCTGAAGCCGTCAGACTTCGTCCCTCACCGTTGTGAGCATACTTCCCTTCAGCGTAACCATTTTGGTAAGAAGATCGCTTACCTTTTCTCTTCAGTCTTCTCCCCTGTGCACAGGTGGATTTCCCAGCGGCGGACATCTCCTCTCCATCGCCCAATCCTCGCTGCTGCACGGAGCTCTCCAGGTGGCTGTCTTCCGGGCTTCACCCCCTTGTTGTGCCAGCTGTCCTGACCCACCAAGTAAGTCCTTCTCTCGCCATAAATTCCTCCTGTGTTGGTGTATGCCCGTCACCCTCTCCCTGTGCTCTCTCCATAGGGTTGCTCGGCTGTACGGTCACCTGCCTCTGTGCCTGGAGCAGACACCATCACCAACACATTTACATCCCGCAGACACGCACTCATTCACTCCTGCTGTTAATAAACTCTTTGAACTACTCTAAGCCTGTGTGTGTGCGTCTCCTGAGCCGTGCGTTATGTCAGTACGGCTTCAGCAGAGCGGCTCGGCGGACGGCGGGCTCGCACACCGGTTTTCCACTCTCGAGGCTAGAGTGGATCAAATAGCTTATCAACAACAGGTGATCTTTAATCAATTATTGAATTTAACTAACCGGTTGGGCCGCTTGGATCCTCAACAGCCGTTCCCCCCGGCTCGCCAGGGCGGCGCGGCTCCTGCTGTTCCAGCGGCCGTCCAGCCGGCTCCAGTGGCACCGGTTCGGCTCACACCGATTCCGACCCCCGCCCGCTTTAGCGGTAAGCTCGGCGGAGCGCGGGGGTTCATTATGCAGTGTGAGTCCGTGTTCCACCGTGTGCCCGGAGATTTTCCCTCGGATCACAGTCGGATTGGTTACATAGGGAATCTTCTGGAGGGGCGTGCGTTAACTTGGACCTACGCCGTAATGGCGAGGCCCAGTTATGCCACCCTCACCTATGACCAGTTCGTGAGGCGCTTCCTGGAGGTCTTTGACCATTCTCAAACCGAGACGGTCCAGGTCGATCGGCTCCTCGCTCTCCAGCAGGGAGGCCGGTCGGCAGCGGACTACTCGGTCGACTTCCGGGTAGCGGCGGAGGAATTGGGCTGGGAGGATCGCTCCCTCTGTGGCCTGTTCCTCCGCAGCCTCAATAGTGATCTGAGGGATGAACTGGCTGGACGGGATATCCCTGGGACGCTAGCGGAGCTGACATCCTTAGCGATAAGTTTGGATAACAGGCTGCGCGAGCGCTCCTCGGGGCGGAAGTCTTCTTCTTCTCGCCCTCGTGGAGTCTCGCCGCACCTGTTCCAAGCTCGCCCCCTGGCGGCGCCGCCAGCATTGTGCCCCGAGGAGTCGGAGCCGATGGTGACGGGCTGGACCAAGCTTTCCCCTGCGGAGAAACAACGCCGCCGTGAGTTGGGCCTCTGCATGTATTGCGGAGGTGACCAACACACTGTGGAGCGTTGCCCGCGGAAAGCCAGTCGGCGGGGTCCGCGAATCGCTGTAGGGAGCCTCGCGGATCCCAACCGGTTAGACTCTCTCACCCAATTAAAGCTGCCCATCCGTTTTTGCCACAATCCCACTGGGCACCTCACCCACGCACTGGTGGATTCGGGCGCAGAGGGCAGCTTCATTTCACAAGGCCTGGCAACCCGATTGGGCATCCGCTGTCAGGCATTAAAACACCCCATCTCCCTGGTCCATCTCTCCCGTGCCTCCCTTGGGAGAGTCTCTCACCAGACCATGCCTGTCCCAGTCATCATCTCAGGGAACCACCGGGAGGAGATGGTATTTTACGTCCTGCCCAACTCTGTGTCGCCCGTCATCCTGGGGTATCCCTGGCTACGCCTCCACAACCCTGTCCTGGACTGGAGGTCCGCTGGGGTATCGGCATGGAGTACCTTCTGTATGGGCACCTGCCTTCAGTCCGCTGCCTGCTCCCCATCCGCGGCTCCCCCTGTGGCGGATACAGCACCTCCGGACCTGTCACTGGTGCCTCCAGAATTTCACGACCTGGGTATGGTATTTAGCAAATCGAAAGCTATGTCTCTTCCCCCGCATCGACCATATGACTGTGCCATCAACCTCCGCCAGGGGGCTCCCCTGCCATCTGGTCGGCTCTACAGCCTGTCGGCGCCGGAGAAGGAGACCATGAATACATACCTAAAGGAATCTCTGAGCGCTGGGATTATTCGCCCATCGTCGTCACCCGTGGGGGCAGGGTTTTTCTTTGTCGGGAAAAAGGACGGATCCCTCCGCCCCTGCATAGACTACCGAGCGCTGAATGACATCACTGAGAGGGACCGTTACACCCTGCCCCTCATGGACACTGCCTTTCACTCCCTCCAGGGGGCGACCTGGTTTACCAAGCTGGATTTACGCAGCGCTTACCACCTCGTCCGGATCCGGGAGGGAGATGAATGGAAGACAGCCTTCCGTACCCCGAACGGCCACTTTGAGTATCTCGTCATGCCGTTCGGGCTGACCAACGCTCCTGCCGTCTTTCAGCGCCTCATTAATGACGTCCTCCGGGATTTCATCGGCCTTTTTGTGTTCGTCTACCTGGATGACATCCTTATCTTCTCCAGGTCCAGGGACGAGCACCAGGTCCATGTGAGGCGGGTCCTCCAAAGACTGCTGGAGAATCGTCTGTACGTGAAGGCTGAGAAATGCGAATTCTACGCTAGGACCACATCCTTCCTGGGATTCATCATCGCTCAAGATCAGGTGCTCCCAGACCCAGAGAAGGTGAAGGCGGTGGTGGAGTGGCCTACTCCCGCATCCCGGAAGCAGGTGCAACAGTTTGTTGGCTTCGCCAATTTTTACCGCCGCTTTGTCCCAAATTTCAGCTCGATCGTCGGACCGCTGACCCGCCTCACGTCCCCGAAGGTCCCGTTCCGGTGGACTGAAGAGGTCGCTGCTGCCTTTAGGGCGCTGAAGGCGGAGTTCTCCTCCTCCCGGGTCCTTCGCCAGGTCGACCCCGCGCTGCAGTGCATTGTGGAGGTGGACGCATCGGACACGGGAGTGGGAGCAGTGTTATCCCAGCGGTCACCTGACGATGGCGCCAAGCGGCCGTGCGCCTTCTTCTCCCGGCGCCTGTCCCCGGCGGAGAGGAACTACGATGTGGGGGACAGAGAGCTCCTGGCCATTAAACTCGCCTTACAGGAGTGGCGCCACTGGCTAGAGGGGGCGGACCTGCCGTTTGTGGTCCTGACGGACCACAAGAACTTAGAGTATTTACGATCTGCCAAGCGCCTGAATGCCCGCCAGGCGCGCTGGTCTTTGTTCTTCGCCAGGTTCCGCTTCTCGATCACCTTCAGGCCGGGCTCCAAAAACGGCCTGCCTGACGCCCTCTCTAGGCAGTTCACCCCCGTGGAGGCTGAGGAGACGCCCCACACTATCCTGCCCAGGTCGTGCGTCCTCGGTGCCATCTCTTGGGACATTGAAGACAAGATCCGGAAGGCGCAGGAGGTGGAACCTGATCCTGGCGGCGGACCGGAGGGAAGACTGTTCGTCCCATCTGCGGTCCGAGGAGAGGTCATCCACTGGCTCCACACCTCCCGGCTCACCTGTCATCCCGGCACCTCTCGGATGATCAGCCTCCTCCAGCGGTCCTTTTGGTGGCCAGGCCTGCGGAGGGATGCAGCCCGCTACGCCCGGGCTTGCCCAATCTGTGCCACCAGCAAGTCGGGAAATGCCCCCCCAGCGGGTCTGCTCCAGCCTCTGCCCGTCCCCGGCAGGCCCTGGTCGCACATCGCACTGGACTTCGTCACCGGACTCCCCGTTTCCAACTCCTTTGACACCGTCCTGACCATTGTGGACCGTTTCTCCAAGGCGGCGCACTTCATTCCCCTGCGGGGTCTCCCTACTGCCCTGGAGACGGCGGGCCTCCTCGTCCAACACGTGGTCAGGCTGCACGGGATTCCGGTGGACGTGGTCTCGGACCGGGGCCCCCAATTTTCGTCCGAGGTTTGGAGATCCTTCTGTAACGCCATCGGAGCCAAGGTGAGCCTCTCCTCCGGCCATCACCCCCAGTCTAACGGGCAGTGTGAGAGGACCAATCAGGAGCTGGAGGCTGCGCTCCGCTGTGTTACCAGATCCAAGCCGACGTCCTGGAGCAACCATCTCGCCTGGGTGGAGTATGCCCACAACACCGCCCGCTCTTCTGCAACGGGGATGTCCCCCTTCAAGGCGTCCCTGGGTTACGACCCCCCGCTGTTTCCAGCGCAGGAGAACGAGGTGACTGTCCCCTCCGTTAGGGCGCACCTTAGGCAGTTCCGCTCCACCTGGGCTGCCGCGCGTCATGCGCTTTTACGCACAGCGGAGCGCAACAGGACCGTGGCGGACCGGCACAGAAGACCTGCCCCGGCGTACAGAGTTGGGCAACTCGTGTATGTGTCTACCCAGGACGTCACATTAAAAGGCGAGAGGAGGAAGCTGGCACAGCGATTCATGGGTCCCTTTCCCGTCACCCGGATCATCAACCCGGTGGCTGTGCGCGTGGCTATCCCCCCCTCCCTCCGCATCCATCCCACTTTCCATGTGTCGAGGGTGAAACTGGCAGTCACTGACCCCCTTTGCCCTCCTCCTGCAGCGCAACCCGCGCCCCGGATGGTTGGTGGCCATCCGGCCTGGTCCGTCTCCTCCATCCTGGACTCCCGGCGCCGAGGCCGTGGGTTGCAATACCTGGTGGACTGGGAGGGCTATGGGCCCGAGCATCGGCAATGGGTGCCCCCGTCGTTTGTGTTGGACCCATCGCTCATCGCGGACTTCCACCGAGCGCACCCGGATAAGCCATCGCCAGGAGGCGCTGCTAGAGGGGGGAGTACTGTCACGCCGCGCCATTCATCAGCGGCGCCACCTGCTCACGCACCTGCCAATCATCAGCGGCGAGGGATAAAGGCCGTCTCGCCCGGAGGCTCGGCCTGAAGCCGTCAGACTTCGTCCCTCACCGTTGTGAGCATACTTCCCTTCAGCGTAACCATTTTGGTAAGAAGATCGCTTACCTTTTCTCTTCAGTCTTCTCCCCTGTGCACAGGTGGATTTCCCAGCGGCGGACATCTCCTCTCCATCGCCCAATCCTCGCTGCTGCACGGAGCTCTCCAGGTGGCTGTCTTCCGGGCTTCACCCCCTTGTTGTGCCAGCTGTCCTGACCCACCAAGTAAGTCCTTCTCTCGCCATAAATTCCTCCTGTGTTGGTGTATGCCCGTCACCCTCTCCCTGTGCTCTCTCCATAGGGTTGCTCGGCTGTACGGTCACCTGCCTCTGTGCCTGGAGCAGACACCATCACCAACACATTTACATCCCGCAGACACGCACTCATTCACTCCTGTTGTTAATAAACTCTTTGAACTACTCTAAGCCTGTGTGTGTGCGTCTCCTGAGCCGTGCGTTATGTCAACTTGAAGTAAATAGTAAGTTTACAAAATATAGATTGTATTATATATTAAAAAAACAAAACAAAAACAAAACAAACAAAAAAAAAACTATGATGTACAAAGTTGTTAAAAATTTTGGTGTTAAGTTGGAAAACTACAGAGGAGAGTTAATGTTACGTCATTAAAAGCAGTAGAGTTAGGGTGATTGGGAGGATGAAGAAGGAGTGGCTTAGGCTGTTCCCCGTGGGTGTGGAACAGTCGATGGCTATATCGGGAGACAGAATTTTTCTTTTGATTTTGGGGGGTTTGCCACAAGTGTGGGAAGGGGAAATTTGTTTGTGTGTAGTTTGTAGGATGAATGTTCAACCACTCATGTTTTTGCTTCTCTGTATGAGCATGTTTACACTGCAAGGTAATCCCAAACACTCTATTGATCATGGACCAAAGTGTTAATCTTAATTTAACTTCATGGAATTGCAGAGGTCTACAAAATTTAAAAAAACTTAAACAAGTTATGAATAAAATAAAGGACATGGGTTCAAGAATTGTGTTTTTACAAGAAACTCATCTGATAGAGGAGGATGTTAAAAGAATTAGGAGTAGATGGCAGGGAAGTGTATTCACCTCTTCATTTTCATCCCGAGCCAGGGGAGTTATGACTCTCATACATAAATCAGTTCCTTTTCAGGTGAAAAATGTAATTGGAGACAAATTTGGAAGATATGTAATCATTCAAGGTTCTTTGCTATTAGAAAATATAAATCTTGTGAACTTATATGGTCCCAATATAGATGATCAGAAGTTCTTTGCTAATTTATTTCTCATCTTATCATCACTTACAGGGCAACATATAATAGCAGGGGATTTTAATTGTACATTGAATCCAGGTGTGGATAGATCAACAGGACTGGATTGTACGCACATTGGATGTAGGATGACTATTAATCATTTTATGAAAGAATTGAGATTGTTAGATATATGGAGAGAAATGAAACCACAAGTTAAAGCCTATTCTTGTTATTCCAGTACCTACAAGACATTCTCACGTATTGATTATTTTTTGATTTCCACAGAATTAAGGTCCAAGATTCAAAACTGCTTTTATGATAACATCGTGATTTCTGATCATGCACCCTGTTGTCTAATATATGTAGATAAAAAATTGACAAAGGAATCAGGTAGATGGCAATTTCAGCATAAATGGCTTCAGGATGAGGAATTTGTCAAGTATATAGAAAAACAGACGAGTTCTTTGACATCAATACTACACAAACATCAGCATGTGTAAAGTGGGAGGCTTTCAAAGCTTTTATTAGGGGACATATTATTAGTTATACAGGATCAAAATCTAAGAAGACTCGAGAGGAGAGAGCTAAATTGGAACATAAAATAAAAAGTCTTCAGGGAAAAGTGTATGCAGGAAGTGACCCAAGGTTGGAGAATGAATTACTGATTTTGAGAGCTGAATACGACAAAAAATCAGCGAATAGAGCTGCCTCGAGTCTTCTAAGATTGAAACAATCTTTTTATGAACAAGGTGAAAAATCAGGAAAATTATTAGCATGGCAGATTAAACAATTGGAAATTAAAACACCAATTACCAGTATTATAAGTAAGGGACAGGTAGTTATAGATCCTTTAGAAATTAATAGAGCCTTTAGAGATTACTATGAAAAATTATATGATACCAAAAATGAACCTGATTTAACAAAACTAAATGGGTTTTTGAACGAACTATCTATACCGTGTATTCCAAATGAAAACAGGGAGATATTGGAGTCTAAAATTAGTCAAGAAGAAGTTGGGCTAGCCATTGATAATATGAAATCAGGAAAAAGTGCAGGACCAGATGGTCTTCCAGTTGACCTTTATAAAAAATTTAAGAATAAATTAATAAAACCTTTTTTGGAAATGGTTTTAGAAGCATTTCAAAATAATAATTTACCATCATACATAAATAATGCCTTAATTATACTGTTGCCAAAACCAGGTAAGCCCTCTAATAAATGTGAAAATATGAGACCAATAAGCCTATTAAACGCCGACCTTAAGATAATCTGTAAAATTTTAGCAAGACGAATACAAGAAATTTTACCAAATATTATTAATCGAGATCAGAATGGCTTTATAAAGGGTAGACAAGGCTTCCATAATGTAAGAAGACTATTTAATATTATTTATTTTAATAAAGAAGCACCGGATACAGCTCTCCTATCATTGGACGCCGAAAAGGCCTTTGATAGAGTTGAATGGCCCTTTCTTTTTGAAGTCCTACAAAGGTTTGGACTTGGAAATAATTTCATAAAATGGGTTCAAATAATATACAATAATGCTACAGCAGAAATCCTAACAAATAACAATATTTCAAAACCAATAAAAATCAATAGAGGATGTTGACAAGGCTGTCCACTTTCACCTTTACTGTTTACTATGGCAATTGAACCTTTAGCGATAGCGATACGTTTACATTCACAAATATATGGAATTAAAGTTGGACCAACAGAACATAAAATCTCCCTGTACGCCGATGATATAATTTTGTTTATGTCGAATCTAAAAAAATCAATTCCAACCTTGTTGAATTTAATAAAGAATTTTGGGGAAATATCAGGATATAAAATAAATAAAACTAAATCTTCAATATTAATGCTAAATGAGACCCAGAGAAATTACCCAGCCCCTGAGGTAAATCAATTCAGTGTTGTAAATCAGTTTAAATATTTAGGAATCCAAATTATGCCTAAGCTAGAATCAGTCGCCAGTGTCAACTATGAAGCCTTAATGTCAGATATCAATGAGTTAACTCAGAGATGGATGTCACTACCAATGTCGATGATCGGGAGAATCAATATACTTAAAAGTAATATTTTACCTAAAATACTTTATTTCAATACATTCCCTTATCACCACCTTTAGATCTATTCTCAAGAATAAAAAAAAAAAGTTAGTGGAATTTATATGGAACAACAGGAGGGCTAGATTACGTTTGTCTTTATTATATTTACCATTTGATCGTGGAGGTCTGAAATGTCCAAATTTTATGTTGTACTATTGGTCGGCACAACTGAGGTCTATGACATATTATTTTTCATCAAATGATCTCCCTCACTGGACTGAAATGGAATCATACAATTTACCTTTACCTCTTCCCATATTCATATACTCAGATTCGGCAAAAAAATTACAAAAACAAGTTAAAAATCCATTTGTAAAGCATATGATCAAAATATGGTGTGAAGCTAAAAACTATTTAAAAGAACCACAGTTATTGTCACAATTTAGTCCAATATGGGGTAATCAATATTTTAAACCAGGGAGAGCGGACGCTGTATTTAAAGTATGGAATTTAAAAGGGATACAAAAGATTCAGGATTTATATTTGCCATGTGCAGACAACATAATGTCTTTTGAAGAGCTGAGGATCAAATTTAATCTCAATAGAACACATTTTTTTAAATATCTTCAACTTAGAAACTTTATTCGATCAAATCAAAATAAAGCTCTCACTCGACCTATTTATTCATCCTTGGAAAAAATGATGATGAAAGATAGTGAAAGAAAGGGTATTATTTCAGAGTTTTATAACTCATTGCCAGTATCTTCAAGTGAAAATTCACTGAAAAGATTAAACTACTGGAAAGAAGATCTGCAAATTGAAATTTCAGAGGAACAATGGGAATTGGCTTGTACAGAAGCTCAAACCAAATCAATAAATGCACGCCTTAAATTGATACATTTCAAATGGTTAATGCGGATGTATGTTACACCGGAGGAGTTAAATAGATATAACAAAAATATACCAGATACATGCACAAAATGCATGGAAAGTAAAGGAACCCTATTTCATTGTTTATGGGAATGTAGATTAATAAGAATGTTTTGGGAGGAGGTGAGGGTAACAATTGAAAAAATAATCTCAAAACAAATCATATTGAATCCTAAACTGTTTTTGTTGGGTCTGTACCCAGAAAAGCATAATTTCAATAAAAGTGAAAGAACATTCATAGACCTCAGTTTGCTTAATGCCAAAAAATGTATTGCACTATTATGGAAAAAGACTCATAGACCAGATGTGACTCAGTGGTTAAGACAGATGTTAACAAACCTTCCATTAGAAAGAATAACATATATACTGAAATCAAAGGAAATTGTGTTTGAGAATATATGGAGACCTTTTATTGATTATGTAAAAAATTTAAACATAACTCTTGAAGAAGAAGGTGAATGATGTGTGTGGACCTTGTAAATTCCAAACTGGTGAACATAATATGTATACTAATGTATTGGATTGTCTAGACTAAACAGAGGAGCATTGTTGAAGACTTGATTTTGTTGGTGGTTGTTGGTGTTTTTAGGGTATTTTTTTTTTTTGTAGTACTTTAGTGTTAGTGTTTGATTGTTTGTATCATGTTTGTTAAAAAAAAAAAAAAGGTTCAATAAAGATATTGTGGAAAAAAAAAAAAGCGAAAGAACATTCATAGACCTCAGTTTGCTTAATGCCAAAAAATGTATTGCACTATTATGGAAAAAGACTCATAGACCAGATGTGACTCAGTGGTTAAGACAGATGTTAACAAACCTCCCATTAGAAAGAATAACATATATACTGAAATCAAAGGAAATTGTGTTTGAGAATATATGGAGACCTTTTATTGATTATGTAAAAAATTTAAACATAACTCTTGAAGAAGAAGATGAATGATATGTGCGGACCTTGTAAATTCCAAACTGGTGAAAATAATATGTATACCTATGTGCTGGATTGTCTAGACTAAACAGAGGAGCATTGTTGAAGATTTGATTTTGTTGGTGGTTGTTGGTGTTTTTTTTTAGTGCATTTTTTTTTTTTTAGTACTTTAGTGTTAGTGTTTGATTGTTTGTATCATGTTTGTTTAAAAAAAAAAAAAGGTTCAATAAAGATATTGTGGAAAAAAAAATAAGTCAGAACCGGATTCATGACACAAAGCGCACGCGGACCAAAGTGGACCAGAGGGGAAATGCAGCATGATTCTAGAGCTCGTGCAAAATGTGCATTCCTGGTGACAGCTCTGTGTATGTCAAAAATGTAATATTTGTAGGAGCTTTTATTGTGTGTCCTCCTTTTCCATAAGCTATGTAATGCACTTAACATATGTGTAACATATTTAGTCTTCTTAATCTGACATAAAATTTTAGTTAAAAATCACGGTCAGAGGCTGCGCAGTAATGTTGCTCCAAGAGGGAAGGCGCGCTTGAGCACCGTAGGCACAGGAGTTTACTTCTTGTTCTTCTTTTACGCCTAAAGATTTAGCTAAAGATAAAATCAGAAAGTCAGTTGTACCGAGGACTCTGTTTGTGCTTTTATTTTATACAGACTGAAACTGGAAGATTTTATAGCTAAACTTAAAAAATTCTCAGAATTGGACTTTCAATCAAAACTGGCAGTAATCTTGATTGAGACTGAGAGACTCAAAACTAAAAGAAAACAAGGAGGACTTTTACAACAAAGTTATTGAGATTTTTGTCCAGAGGGATAGGTGGATGGATTTCATTCTCAAGTAAAGGCAAGACCATGCATACTTATTTTATATGCGAGGGTGGGGGGGTGAAAAGTTCATAGGCTGAAAAGTTCATAGTGGTCATAGAGACTAATTGTGGTTTATTTTTCAACATAGTCTTCCCTTCGGTCCAAACACTTCTTCCATCGGTGTTGCAGCGCGTGGATCACTGTGGTATAGAAGCTCGCTTTTTGATCCTCAAAGACCTAAATTCTTCTTAGTCAGCCTATGAACTTTTCACCCCCCCCCCACTTGAATTTGTATTGAATTGTGGAGCTACAGGATGCACAGCAAATGCACTGTCTGAGCCACTATAATTTTAATTCTTCCTTGGCCTGAAACAAGTAGTCTATAATCAAGTTTAGGCCCCCAACATTTGTCTGTAAAATAACTTAATACATTTTATTTGTGTAGCCAAGGGTCTTTGCACTTTGTTTATATTTAGAAGAGTTGAATGAAATGAAAACATGGAGGCATGGAGTTAGTCAGCAGAACTTTAACTGTCTTTCTGCAAAGCAAAAGCAACTGGAGTATACTACTATTTCTGCTTCTTCCCTTTACAATAAAAACTCTAGACATGCATTGCAGAACTGAACTTCAATTCCCTGCACATTCTATCAAGAGGCAATTCAGTAGAATGCCTTAGTTGTTTTGTTCATAAATTATTTCAGCAGATTATCAGATCATAAAACATGCAAACTTTCAACTGAAATTAAATTCAAACTTATGCTATTGTGTTCATATATGTGTAAATCTGACTTTGAAAGAATCAGTACCTCACCACCCACAAACCTTACCGCACCCCACTGCTTGGCAGCTTGGCTCAGGGGGCCGCCTGGCGCTTGGTGCTGGCAATTTGCTGTGGAGTCATGGGGAGGTTGTTAGGGGGTGGGCTGAGGTGGCGCACACTGCGCCGCCAACTGTAGATCAGTGAACCAACGCCGCTCATCCAAACTAGAAAGATGCTAAAAGCTGAACGCTAGAAGCTAGTCAGCTAATGGCTAACTGTAAGAAGGAGGGTGGAGTTGAATAGGTGAAGGATGTTTCTTAAAGTGATAGGCTTTAATCATAGTGTTTCAAGAAAGCCAGGGAAAATACAAAACAAATGTGCTTCAATAATTAAAAAAAAATAAAGAAAACGTGAAGAAAATATGTCACAAACATTTCATTAAGACATATGTGAGCTGTTAAAATGTGGAAAAAGTGCAGTTAATGACCCCTTTAAATGAACCGTTATGAGTAAGGCTGCAAAAGATGATTCACAATAACACTGCAATAATTAAATAATCAAAGGCACTTTGACCAAAGTATGTCACAAACATTTCGTTAAGGCCTGTGGGAACTGTCTACATGTGGGAAAGGTGCAGTGAACGAGACTTTTATGGATGTAATGTACTCATTTCTGTGTATAGCTACTGTATGTCTGTTTGCTGTTGGCAAGATTACACAAAAACTATGAGACAGATTTTGATGAAATTTTCATCAGAGGTGGTGTTTGAACCAAGGATGAACCCATTAGATCTGGGAGCAGGTCCGGTTATATGTATTCTGGATTACTTTTTCACTGTTTTTTAAACATGGTCTGATGAGGCTTTAATAGATTTTTGCCAACAAAATGACGATGATGGGCTAATCAACCTGAAACTACACAGGTACAGAAATTTATGATCCTCTGTTAACTGAAAGATTTTAATCTGTATACAAACAGCCTTGGTGGAGGTGTGTGGTCTCTGAGTGCCCTCTAGCTTTAGGAGGAAAACATACACCAAAGCAAAAAAACTCCACTCAGATAACATGACACTTGAGACTTTTTTGCACACTTTTTGCTTATATGAATGTCCAAGTTATGATCATTTAATTCAGTTATGGTAGGCTTGACAGTTATCATTCATTCATTACAAATGAGCAAAAATCAAAGTGTTAAAGCAACGGGAACTAAATAATGATGATGACAAACAACGAAGTCTTAATTTGATATAATTTAATTAGAGTTGGCTCCAGTTTAATTGCAATTAAAACTAGAGTTAAATCCTTTTTTGATTTAAATGTGAATGTTTACATTAAATATTAGCATGAATCTTTGTTGTCAGCAGCTCAGGTGTTTTCTTTTAACTTTTAAAAAAAATTACTTAATAAGCAATATATCAACAAATGCATTCAGTTTAGCTTACAGCTTGAAATCAGCTGTGTAGGCCGTTCTTTTAATATTTGTAATATTTGTCATTGCTTGAGCTTTACACTACAATTTGGCTTTAATTAAACACATCAAGCAAACTCATTGAAAAGACATAGATTAAAAAAAATTGAGATTTTTTTTTTTTTTTCAATTTTTCAAGAACAAAAATAGTTGTCCCCCCCAAAACAAAATCTTCCATAGGTGCTATCAAAACACCTCAAATGACACTGGTCAGAGGTCACAAACTTAAATCTCACCCTGACGGTCAATCACACAATGGGAAGCATGGCAATGAAACTTTGGAAACAGTCAGGAAACAAGAGTTTGTTCAGGTAAAGCAGGAACTATTGAGTTTCCAGACTGAAAAATACAAAAAGACATCAGGAAGCTCAACCATGAGAACCGTGCCAGAAGTTCTTTACGCGCTTATTGGCGCCACCTTGTGGCGATAAGGAATAAATACATAAACATGACGTCATGTACAGTGCGGAACTGAGGGTGATTTCTATCCATCCATCCAACTTCTTCCGCTTAATCCTTTTCGGGTCGCGGGGGGAGGGGGGGGGGGCTGGAGCCTATCTCAGCATCTTTGGGCGAGAGGCAGGGTACACCCTGGACAGATGGCCAGCCCATCGCAGGGCCAACACAGAGAGACAGACAACATTCACTCTCACAGTCATACCTAAGGACAATTTAGAATCCCCAGTTTTGATGCCAATTAACCTAACTTGCATGTTTTTGGCATGTGGGAGGAAACCGGAGAAATCCCGGAGTAAACCCACTCAGACACGGGGAGAACATGCAAACTCCTCACAGATCACTGTTGGTCGGGGGCTGGAAACGAACCCGGGATCCCCCTGCCAAGGGTGGGTTGCTGTGCTGCCGCAGCGCTAACCAGTCCACCACCGCGCTGCCCCAGGGTGATTTCTGTAGTTGATAAATTAATAACTATAAGATAAGCCAAAAAAAGGGTAACTTCTGTGGGCTACATAAAAAAAAATTTAAAAAAATATTCACTGTTTATTTTTCCCTATTATTTGCATTCAGTGTTGTTTTGAGAAGATGCAGCCACCATACAAGATAAGCGCTAACTTTGATAGGATATGTTTTCAGTTCTTTTTTTCGTGCCTATTTGCATATAAAAAAAGGTTTAAATCTACAAGAGAGGTGAAAGTTGCATATTTATAACACTGGCCTCTTGGTAGAGCATCCGCCTCTCAGCCGGGCGGTCATGGGTTCAAGCCCTGGCCGGGTCATACCAAAGACCATAAAAAATGGTCTAGCTTGGTGCTCAGTATAATAGAATGGGGGAAGGAAAAATTGTAATCCCTGGACTACAGATGGAAATTAACCACTGGCTACAATCTGGCAAGTTTACACTGATTTGATGTCAAATGTTCATTAAGTTGCACTGTCCTTAAAAACAACAATTTACAATATAAAAGTCGCAAATTTTCAAGACACAGGAAAAAAAATGGGGGGGGGGGGTGCAGATTTACAAGAGGAGGGAAAAGTCACAAATTTACAACTTTTTCTTGTAAAGACTGGGAGAAAAGCTGCAAATTTAGAGAAAAAGTTGCAAATTTACGAGACAGAGAAAGTCACACATTTACAAAAAGGGTGACAACTTACAAAGTGAGGAAAAAAGTTGCAAATTTCTGAGACTGCAGCAGCAGCTGCTACACATTTACCAGACTGGGGTAAAAACTGTACATTTATAAAAGGACTAAAAACTGAAATAGTCGCACATTTACACGCCTGGAGTTAAATACACTGGAGGGCCATATTCTTTTTTTTTTTCCACAATATTTTTTATTGAACCTTTTTTTTTTTTACAAACATAACACAAACAATCAAACACTAACACTAAAGTAATAAAAAAAAATGTACTAAAAACATTGACAACCACTAACAAGAACAGGTCTTCAACAATGCTCCTCTGTTTAGTCTAGGCAATCCATTACATAAGTATACATATTATACCTTCACCAGTTTGGAATTTACAAGGTCCACACACATCATTCACCTTCTTCTTCAAAAGTTATGTTTAAATTCTTTACATAATCAATGAAAGGTCTCCATATATTCTCAAACACATTTTCCTTTGATTTCAGTATGTATGTTATTCTTTCTAGTGGAAGGTTTGTTAACATCTGTCTTAACCACTGAGTCACATCTGGTCTATGAGTCTTTTTCCACAATAGTGCAATACATTTTTTTGGCGTTAAGCAAACTGAGGTCTATGAATGCTCTTTCACTCTTATTAAAGTTATGCTTTTCTGGATACAGACCCAACAAAAACAATTTAGGATTCAATATGATTTGAAATCATTTTTTCAATTGTTACCCTCACCTCTTCCCAAAACATTCTGATTTTTCTACATTCCCATAAACAATGAAATAAGGTTCCTTTACTTTCCATACATTTTGTGCACGTATCTGGTATGTTTTTGTTATATCTATTTAATTCCACCGGTGTAACATACATCCGCATTAACCATTTAAAATGTATCAATTTAAGACACACATTTATTGATTTGGTTTGAGCTTCTGTACAAGCCAATTCCCGTTGTTCCTCTGAAATTTCAGTTTGCAGGTCTTCTTTCCAATAATTCAATCTTTTCTGTGAGTTTTCACTTGAGGATAGTGTCAATGAGTTATAAAACTCTGAAATAATACCCTTTCTCTTACTATCTTTCGTCAAAATTTTTTCCAAGGATGAATAAATAGGTCGAGTGAGAGCATTATTTTGATTTGATCGAATAAAGTTCCTAAGCTGAAGATATTTAAAAAAATGTGTTCTATTAAGATTAAATTTGATCCTCAGCTCTTCAAAAGACATTATGTTATCTGAACATGACAGATATAAATCTTGAATCTTTTGAATTCCTTTTAAATTCCATACTTTAAATACAGCATCCGCTCTCCCTGGTTTAAAATATTGATTACCCCATATTGGGCTAAATTATGACAATAAGTGTGGTTCTTTTAAATATTTTTTGGTTTCACACCATATTTTGATCATATGCTTTACAAATGGATTTTTAACTTGTTTCTGTAATTTTTTTGCGAGTCTGAGTATATGAATATGGGAAGAGGTAAAGGTAAATTGTATGATTCCATTTCAGTCCAGTGAGGGAGATTATTTGATGAAAAATAATATGTCATAGAATCAGAATCAGAATCAGAATCAGGTTTATTGCCATTGTTCATGTAGTACACAAACTAGGAATTTGTCTCGGTACAATGCTGCAACATTAAACATGATAAGATAAGAGAAATAAACTATACATGTAATAAAGTGTAGGATAAGATTAAGTGATACATAGACCTCAGTTGTGCTGACCAGTAATACAACATAAAGTTTGGACATTTCAGACCTCCACGATCAAATGGTAAATATAGTAAGGACAGACGTAATCTAGCCTTCCTATTGTTCCATATAAATTCCACCAGCTTTTTTTTAATTCTTGAGAATAGATCTGAAGGTGGTGGTAAAGGAATGTACTGAAATAAATAAAGTATTTTAGGTAAAATATTACTTTTAAGTATATTAATTCTCCCGATCATCGACATTGGTAGTGACATCCATCTCTGAAGTAACTCATTAATGTCTGTCATTAAGGCTTCATAGTTGGCACTGGCGACTGATTCTAGCTTAGGCACAATTTGAATTCCTAAATATTTAAACTGATTTACAACATTGAATTGATTTACCTCAGGAGCTGGGTGATTTCTCTGGGTCTCATTTAGCATTAATATTGAAGATTTAGTTTTATTTATTTTATATCCTGATATTTTCCCAAAATTCTTTATTAAATTGAACAAGGTCGGAATTGATTTTTTAAGATTCGACATAAACAAAATTATGTCATCGGCATACAGGGAGATTTTATGTTCTGTTGGTCCAACTTTAATTCCATATATTTGTGGATGTAAACGTACTGCCATCGCTAAAGGTTCAATTGCCATAGTAAACAGTAAAGGTGAAAGTGGACAGCCTTGTCGACATCCTCTATTGATTTTTATTGATTTTGAGATATTGCTGTTTGTTAGGATTTCTGCTGTAGCATTATTATATATTATCTGAACCCATTTTATGAAATTATTTCCAAGTCCAAACCTTTGTAAGACTTCAAAAAGAAAGGGCCATTCGATCCTATCAAAGGCCTTTTCGGCGTCCAATGATAGGAGAGCTGTATCCGGTGCTTCTTTATTAGAATAAATAATATTAAATAGTTTTCTTACATTATGGAAGCCTTGTCTTCCCTTTATAAAGCCATTCTGATCTCGGTTAATAATATTTGGTAATATTTCTTGTATTCGTCTTGCTAAAATTTTACAGATTATCTTAAGGTCGGCGTTTAATAGGCTTATTGGTCTCATATTTTCACATTTATTAGAGGGCTTACCTGGTTTTGGCAACAGTATAATTAAGGCATTATTCATGTATGGTGGTAAATTACTATTTTGAAATGCTTCTAAAACCATTTCCAAAAAAGGTTTTATTAATTTGTTCTTAAATTTTTTATAAAGGTCAACTGGAAGACCATCTGGTCCTGCACTTTTTCCTGATTTCATATTATCAATGGCTAGCCCAACTTCTTCTTGACTAATTTTAGACTCCAGTATCTCCCTGTTTTCATTTGGAATACACGGTATAGATAATCCGTCCAAAAACCCATTTAGTTTTGTTAAGTCAGTTTCATTTTTTGTTTCATATAATTTTTCATAGTAATCTCTAAAGGCTCTATTAATTTCTAAAGGATCTATAACTACCTGTCCATTACTTATAATACTGGTAATTGGTGTTTTAAATTCTAATTGTTTAATCTGCCATGCCAATAATTTTCCTGATTTTTCACCTCGAGGCAGCTCTATTCTCTGATTTTTTGTCATATTCAGCTCTCAGAATCAGTTATTCGTTCTCTAACTTTGGGTTACTTCCTGCATACACTTTTTCTTGAAGAATTTTTATTTTATGTTCCAATTGGACTCTCTCCTCTCGAGTCTTCTTAGATTTTGAACCTGTATAACTAATAATATGCCCCCTAATAAAAGCTTTGAAAGCCTCCCACTTTATACATGCTGATGTTTGTGTAGTATTGATATCAAAGAACTCATCTATCTGTTTTTCTATGTACTTAACAAATTCCTCATCCTGAAGCCATTTATGCTGAAATTGCCACCTACCTGGTTCCTTTGTCAATTTCTTATCTACATATATGAGACAACAGGGTGCATGATCAGAGATCACAATATTATCATAAAAGCAGTTTTGAATCTTGGACCTTAATTCTGTGGAGATCAAAAAATAGTCAATACGTGAGAATGTCTTGTAGGTATTAGAATAACAAGAGTAGGCTTTAACTTGTTGTTTCATTTCTCTCCATATATCTAGCAATCTCAATTCTTTCATAAAATGCTTAATGATCATCCTGCATCCATTGTGCGTACAGTCCAGTCCTGTTGATCTATCTATACCGGGATTCAATGTACAATTAAAATCCCCTGCTATTATATGTTGCCCTGTAAGTGATGATAAAATAAGAAATAAATTAGCAAAGAACTTTTGATCATCTATATTGGGACTGTATAAGCTCACCAGATTTATATTTTCTAATAACAAAGATCCTTGAATGATTAGATATCTTCCAAATTTGTCTCCAATTACATTTTTCACTTGAAATGGGATTGATTTATGTATGAGAGTCATAACTCCCCTGACTCGGGATGAAAATGATGAGGTGAATACACTTCCTTGCCATCTACTCCTAATTCTTTTTACATCCTCCTCTATTAGATGAGTTTCTTGTAAAAACACAATTTTTGAACCTATGTCTTTTATTTTATTCATAACTTGTTTAAGTTTTTTTAAAATTTTGTAGACCTCTGCAATTCCATGAAGTTAAATTAAGATTAACGCTTTGGTTTATGATCAATAGGGAGTTTGGGATTACCTCGCAGTGTAAACATGCTCATACAGAGAAGCAAAAACATGAGTGGTTGAACATTCATCCTACAAACTACACACAAACAAATTCCCCCTTCTCACATTCGTGGTAATCCCCCCAAAATCAAAAAAAAATTCCGTCTCCCGCTATAGCCATCAACCGCTCCGAGGACCAGCCAAAGCCACTCCTTCTTCATCCTTCCAGTCACCCTAACTCTACTGCTTTTAATGACGTAACATTAACTCTCTTCTGTAGTTTTCCAACTTAACTCCAAAATTTTATAGCAACTTTGTACATCATAGGTTTTTTTTTTTTAATATATAATACAATCTATATTTTGTAAACTTGCTATATGCTTCAGATCAGTTAGATGCCTGTGCAAATGCTTAAATATTCTACCTTATATTTTGTTCATGCTTAGCTCCCACCATTCTCTTCTTGGATCTGCTTGATGAGCTCCTGCGCCTCCTCAGGGGTCTTGAAGATGTGTGTTCTGCCCTTATATGTGACCAGCAGTCTTGCAGGGTGAATCACTCCATGACGAATCCCAAGGTTGCGCAGCTCTTTACGGACGGGGTCAAACTGTTTCCTTAATTGTTGGATTCCTGTGGCCAAATCTGGGTAGAACCGCACCTGTTGATCCTGGTATTTAATTTCTCCTTTGGCTCGCACTGCATTGGAGATCGTCATCCTGTCTCTGTAGCTGAGGAACTTCATAATCAGCGTCCTCGGTGGTGCCTTATTATCTCTCGGTGGACCAATTCGGTGGGCGCTTTCTAAAACGACTGATGATTGCAGCTCCGCGTTGTTCAGCGCTTCTGGAATCCACTTTTCCAAAAACGAATATGGGTCCTGACCCTCGGTTCCCTCCGGTAGACCCACCAGCCTCAGGTTGTTCCGTCTCGACTGGGACTCCAAGTCCAGGACATTATCTTCCAGACATTTATTTTTTAATTCCAAAGTGCGCACCTTTAATTGAAGGCTGGTGACGTCATCCTCAGCACTGGAAATTCGAAGCTCCACCTGCGTTACTCGTTCCATACAGTCACTTAATTCCTTTCTCATTCCTTCTATCGCTGCTATAATCCCATCAAATTTAGCGGAAAAGTCTGCTCTCATTGAACTAATGGCAGAGAGCACCGCACCTGTGCCGTCGCCGGCAGTCACCGCACCACCACTAGCTTCCTCCGCCATATCTGGAGCTTTTTCTGCTTCGTCACGGACGTGAAAGTCCGTTAACTTGGACTGTTTCGGCGGTTCAATTTTTCCTCCACCTGATTTCCCAGCCTTAGGCTTCACCGGCATATCCTCGCCCAAACGCTGGGATAGGTTCTGTTCCAAATGAGAGAGTTATTTGCCGACTTTTTATCTCTAAGAGCAGAGCAGAGTGAGACGTGTCCTCCTACGTAGCCGCCATAACCGGAAGTTGGAGGGCCATATTCTGGTAAATCTGCAATGTTGTTCCTCATAAATTTGTGAAATTTTTGTAAGTTTGAATTTTTTGTTGGAAACTGAGCTTTTTATACATTTTTTTCTGTAACTTTACAACTTTTTACTTGTGAATTTGTGACTGTTTTGCTAGTAAATTTACAACTTTTGTCTCATAATTTTAAACTTTTTTTCAAAAGTGTTCAACTCTTTTCTCATAAATTTTCTACCTTTTTGTAAATGTGAAACTGTTTTCTTGTAAATGTATTACTTTTTTCTTGCAAATTTACAAACTTTTCATAAATTTGCAACTTTTTCTTTTAAATTTATATTTTGTGATGATGTGGCATCTGTTGTCTGTCCATCTATCTGTCCACTCCACATTTCAAGGAAACTGACTTTTTTTCTTGCTAATTTGCCACTTATTTCATAAATTTGTGACTATTTTTTGTAAAATTGTAGCTTTTTTCCTCATGGCTATGTTCTTCATCATACGTTTGTAACGTTTTTCTCTTAAAATATCAGCTTTTTTCTTACAAATGTATGACTTTTTCTTCTTATATTTGTAACGTTCACATGGATGCTGGTTAAATTTTTATTCTAAGTAATGGTAGCTGCATTAAATTAAATTAAATTTTTATTCTAAGTAATGGTAAGTGCAAGGAATTGTGGGAAAAGTGGTCTGCCTGTCTTTGTTTAGTAGTGAGCAACAAAAGCGGTTATGCTGAAGTTTTTTAGAGGGTTGCTTCAGTGTGCTATTATTCATCTGAATACCACGTAACATTAGAATGGGGAAGTTTTGCTGAGTTATCAAATGCAACAACCACTTTCATGATTGGCGTGGAAAAATATTAATAACAGCACACGCTTTTTTAACTTCCCGACTTGGAAGAAAAGTGGAGACAATCGCGTCTCCGAGCTAACAAAGAGGTATCGATGGAATGGATTGCGGCATTGAGAAGGAAAGACATCAGCTTTGACAATGTTCCTGGACATATGGGTGTGTGTTCATGGCATTTTCACAAAGGTACAGTAAGTTGTGATTTAAACTAGTGGTGTCGGACGATTAAAATTTTTAACCGCGATTAATCGTTTGGAATGTTGAGTTAATTGTGATTACTAATGCGTTAATTGCGTGTTTTTCCATACAGATACAGTATACGTTAAGTTGGCAATTTTTCAAGTTTCTCATGCTGTTATAAGCATGGGAGTGGACAAATATGTTTGCTATCTTCGCCTGCAGGTTTATTAAAGCTTTCAACATATCCAAAATGACAAAAACCATCCAGAATATTCTCCAGAAACTCCTCAAAATTACTACTGCATGTGCAAACAACAGAATGCAAGGGCTCATTAACGTCACTGCAACACAACTCGGCATCTATACTCCCATAGCAAACATCCACCGCTTTTAAGCAGCTCAACACAAAACAATGTACCTTGTGTGTCACAACAGACACAATTTCCCTTTTAGCAGAAAAACTGTAAACATAAACAAACAACTATCTCGCCCGTGATGTCACCCACTGCGCTGCAAAAACGGCATGGGAGTGAGTGGACATTACAAACACAGCTTGAGAATTTTAGACTGGTACTCACCTTCCAACAGTTGGACCTGAAGCTATGAGGATGAAACAGGTGGGTGTCTGTCCGTGTCAGCTGCTGGCAGTCAGCTACAACCTAGCACGTAACTGTTTATACTGCTAGTCAGCTAGCAGAGAAGAGAAACAACTAACATCCAGGTGAAGTTTTGGAGGAGGCTGTGACAATTATCCAGGTGAGAGCTCCGACAGATAACGTTATAAATTTAAACATGACAGTGCTGTGGGGATTTCCATAGCTGTGATCCAGCTTGTTTGACTTTGCAACGTCTGCATGGCACGCACAGTGTCTGTATGGCCAGAGCAGCTTTGATACGGAGTGCAGCTAGGTCAAAAAAGTACTGTTCGCACTTTCTGCCGTTAATTGCGGTTAACCATGATCACAAAATTTATCGCCGTTAACAGGGGCGAAGCGTTAATGGGTAATTAACGCGATAACACTGACACCACTGATTTAAACACATATAAAGATTACTTGTATACACGTGGAGTTGTTGGTAACTTTTAACAAGTCGGCTGGGAATTCCCAGAGCGCACGTTGTTGCCTTCATTATGCATGGATTTAAAATCAACTGGGGACCGAAGTCCATAGAATGTTTGGTATTGTTAGAATCAGCAATTTCTCCTCTTTCAGGTGACTATAAAAACATCACTGTCCTGATTTAGTATGTTTTTATATCGGCTAATTATACCAGTAATTTTTTGGGTGCGCCATCCAGAACATCGGGCTTATCACATTACTTGATTAATATTTCATGTCCAGTAATAATGTGTATATACTTATCAAGCATTGTATGACAAATTTGAACATAAATCCAACATTTCACCGCTGGGACTTAGAAGTGACTGTAGTTGCAGAGACACATGCTACTGCAGAAAACTGTAGAAACAATGTTTGCTTACCTTTGTGCAAACGACTGTTTTCTGGCCGTTCACCTGGAAGATTTGAGGCGGCTGGACCCATCAATTGGTGAATTTAAAATGAACCTTTAATGATTTATAGTTCCTAAATTGCTCATGGGTGTATGTGCTCACCCCACAAACCAGGTTGACATGATATCTGGCCCAGGAAACACGCACGCAGGCTCGGGTGAGATTTAAGGGTTTTATTCAACAACAGGTGTATGTATGCGTGAGTGAGGAATGTAAATGTTTTCTTGGGGATTGGAAAGCACCGAGGGCAGAACAGAACACCGTACAGCCAGGCAACCCTGAGGACAGAGCAGAGGACAGTGGATGAGCAATTATCACAGCGAAGTGATGAAAGTTGTAATGAGGCTTACTTGCAGACGTCTTGGTGGCTGGCGTTGGCAAGAGATGCTCCCGCCTGGGAGACAGCGCCCTGCTGCGCTCGACGGAGAGAGACTGAAGAGGTGAGGCGATGAAGGGATACTTCTGCCGCTGGAAGGATCCACCTGTGCACAGGGGAAGATCTTTGGAGAGCAGGTAAGTGATAACCTTACGTGAGGATGACGAGTTGCGGCGTTGGCCGAGAGGAGTAGGCAAACGCAGAGCTTGAGCATGGAGATGAGCTGACAGCTCCAGGCCGAGGCTGCGGACAGAGCAGGTTAAATAGAGGCAGCCTAATGAAGCACAGGTGTGCGCACGGCTGGAGCGGATGACAGGTGGGAGCAAGTTGTGACACAGGTGTCATGGCCACCAATTAGGCGCACCTGCGCACACACCTGTCTACCATTTGGCTCTGCCTATATATTCTGTGAGACCCAGGGATCAGCGCAAAGTCGTCTGCTTCCATCCTACGGAAACTGAACTCGCCAATTTCCACACTGAGCTTCCAGCCTCATCTTCCTCCAGCGCTTCAACTCGCCAAGCGTCTCCAAACCATACGGCAGTCAAGTAAGCCTGTACTTTTCCTCTCACCCAACCTTTACCCCTGTGCACAGGCGGTGTCCTCCTGGTGGCGGACTCCCCTGCCTCGTTCACCTGCCTGCTACATCTCCAACGGGCGACTGGCATTATCCTCCTGGCCTGGGCCATGGTGCCAACTTATGCACTTCTCCAACTCAGCAGAAAGTAAGGACAGTTCTATCTGGCATTTCCCCTGTCAAGATAACCTCTAACGTTCTCTCTGCTCTGTCCCTAGGGTTGCCAGGTTGCACGGTGCTCTGCTCGCCCAAAGCTGATTCTACAATGCACTACACTCACTACAGACTTCCACACACGCATCCACACAGTCACACTGTTATTAATAAAAGGTTAACTGAGTTTCCTGAAGTTGTGTCTGCTTTCTGGGTCTGTACCATGTCAGTACGACTCTGCCATCTCTTCAGCCATAGGCATGTCTCTTTTCCAGGCCTCGTTGGGATACAATACCCCGCTGTTCCCGGAGAAGGAGGGGGACATCGCAGTTCCTTCTGTTTGTGCCCACCTGCAGCGGTGTTGTCGGATCTGGAAGACTACCCGGGAGGCTCTGCAACATACAGCTGAGCGCAACACGGCAGTGGCCAACTGTCACAGGGGTCCAGCTCCCACCTACCAGGTGGGCCAACAGGTATGACTATCTACTAAACACAATGACTTGAAGGGTGAGAGGAGGAAGTTGTCTCAGAGGTTCATCGGACCCTTTCCCATCACACAAGTAATTAACCCAGTGTGTGTGTGGCTAGCTCTCCCCCCCTCCCTCTGCATCTGTCCTTCTTTTCACGTCTCCCAGGTCAAGCCTGTCTGCTTCAGCCCTTTGTGTCCTCCTACCAGGGACCCACCACCACCGATGATGATCGACAGCGACCCGGCTTGGAAGGCCAATGCCATTTTGGACATCTGTCGCCGGGGTCGCGGTCTACAGTACCTGGTGGATTGGGAGGGCTATGGGACGGAGTGGAGGTCCTGGGTGCGCCCTTCCTTTGTGCTGGACAAGCAACTCATCAGGACTTCCACCTGGTGCACTCAGGTAGGATGGATCAACCGCCGACAGGCGTGTCGTTGCGGGGGAGTACTGTCATGGCCGACAATTAGGCGCACCTGCGCACACACCTGTCTACCATTTGGCTCTGCCTGTATATTCTGTGAGACCCAGGGATCAGCGCAGAGTTGTCTGCTTCCATCCTACAAAAACTGAACTCGCCAATTTCCACACTGAGCTTCCAGCCTCATCTTCCTCCAGCGCTTCAACTCACCAAGGGTCTCCAAACCATACGGCAGTCAAGTAAGCCTGTACTTTTCCTCTCACCCAACCTTTACCCCTGTGCACAGGCGGTGTCCTCCTGGCGGCGGACTCCCCTGCCTCGTTCACCTGCCTGCTACATCTCCAACGGGCGACTGCCATTGTCCTCCTGGCCTGGGCCGTGGTGCCAACCTATGCACTTCTCCAACTCAGCAGAAAGTAAGGACAGTTCTATCTGGCATTCCCCCTGTCAAGATAACCTCTAACGTTCTCTCTGCTCTGTCCCTAGGGTTGCCAGGTTGCACGGTGCTCTGCTCGCCCCAAGCTGATTCTACAACGCACTACACTCACTACAGACTTCTACACACGCATCCACACAGTCACACTGTTATTAATAAAAGGTTAACTGAGTTTCCTGAAGTTGTGTCTGCTTTCTGAGTCTGTACCATGTCACCAGGCAGGTAAGCACATTTGATAGCATGACTGGAGGCAGTTGATCAAGATCCGTGGTCTATTTCTTGTGCTCATACAGATCAATTCAGTTTATTTCTTTAATTTTTTGGAGGTAGTGCTCCTTTGCTTCCTTATTCAGGTTTTCTGAATAAGGAATTTTTTTTTGTAACTTGGATTTTTATTCATTTTTCATCATACATATTACATTCAGATCACTGTCTATATTTTAAAAAAAGGAGCTAGAGTAAGAAAGAAAAAAAAAAAGAGAAAAAAATGGGGGGGGGGCAAATGTTGGAGCATCAAGTTTTTAGTTTCCATCTCTTAATTCTTCTGGTTTTCCCAGTGTCTTTGGTTATTCTTTCAATTTGTCTCGTTGTTGCACTTTGTAGTGTGTCCATTTCCGCCATTTTTTTTTCATATAGTCCTTCTTGCATTCTTTGTCGATATGTTAGTTTTTCCATCAAACGTATATCCTCAACAATGTCTGTCCATTGCTCTTGGTCAGGAAGAACTTCTGATCGCCATTTTCTTGTGATTGTTTTTTTACATGCAATCAACAAGATTTTAACTAGATAGCTGTCCTCAGCCTGTATTACATTGTCTCTTTTAAGATCACATAAATACATCAAGTTACAGTTCATTGGTATATTATATCCTAATATCCTCTGTATTGTCACATGTATAGATTTCCAGAATGATGAGATTTTGCAGCATTTCCAAAACATATGTGAGTGGTCTGCATTTTGAGCCCCACAGCCCCTCCAGCATAAAGATTGGGTATTTGTATATTTTCTTTGAATCTGTGGTGTAATGAAATAGCGAATCAGGTTTTTCCATCCAAATTCCCTCCATGTCCTTGAATTTGTTGATGTGTGTTGTGTTTTCCATATTTCTTGCCAGTTTTCTTCTGTTATGAAGAAGAATTATGTTATGTTGGCAGCACGGTGGTGCAGTGGTTAGCACTGTTGCCTTACAGCTAGAAGGTTCCTGGTTCAAATCCCCAGGTTGGCAGGGGTTGGAACCTTTCTGTGTGGAGTTTGCATGTTCTCCCTGTGCTGTGTGGGTTTACTCCGGGGGCTCCGGTTTCCTCCCACAATCCAAAGACATGCATGTTAGGTTAATTGGCTGTTCTAAATTGTCCCTAGATATCTGTTTCCTATAGGCCCTTAGAATAGAGGGTTAGTATTAGTGAAAGCGCTTTGAGTGGTCTTTGTGACTAGAAAAGCGCTATATAAGTGCAGGTTAGTTAGTAGTAGTTAGTTATGTTTAAATTTAGCTCTTTCTCCCATTTCTCCTTTATATAGTTACTTGAATGTTTGTTTGCCATAAGTTTCTGATATAGCTTTGAAATAATTCTTATTTTATTTCCTGCATATGAGCTTAAAATGAATTGTATAATCTCGCTCACATCTGAGTGGAGGTTATGCCTAATCTTCCTCATATAATAGTCTCTCATCTGCAGATATCTGAAGAATTCCGATTTTTCTAGTTTAAATTTTCTTCTGATGTTTACAAAGCTCCCGAAATCTTTTTTTCCCGATATTGCCCCATGCTGTGATTCCCTTGTTCACCAGATTTTTGTATCCCCTATCTTGCTTTGCCGGTTCAATCTGACTGTCAAATGCTACCCATTTCAATAGTTTTATGTCTTCCTTTATATTATACTTTTGTACTATTTTATACCACAGTTCCAAAGTAAATTTAGTGATTGGGTCTATTTGTTTGATTTGCTTATATGCATCCTTATCTCCTATTATGCTTTGTACTGGGAGTCCCTCAATTTCCTTTTCCATTTCTTTCCATTTTGCCTCATATCCTCCGTCGCACCAACATATGATATATCTTATTTGTGCTGAGTAGTAATATTCCTTTAGACTCGGCAGACCCATGCCTCCTTTCTCTTTTGGTAACTGGAGAGTTTTATATTTCACTCTTGGCTTTTTACCTCCCCAAACAAATCTCGATATCATCCTGTCCCACTTTGAGAACTGGGCACCAGGAATCTCTGTTGGTGGAGCCTGGAAGAGGTAAAGCAGTCTAGGTTGTATGCTGATTTTGACTGTCTCAAATTTTTTTTTTGTAACTTAGATTTTTATTCATTTTTCATCATATATAATGCATTCAGATCACATTCTACATTTAAAAAACAAAGGGGTTAGGGTAAGGAAAAAGAAAAAAAAGAAAAAGAAAAAAAAAGGGGGGGGGACAAATGTTGGAGCATCAAGTTTTTAGTTTCCATCTCTTAATTCTTCTGGTTTTTTCAGTGTCTTTGGTTATTCTTTCAATTTCTGCCTCGTTGTTGCACTTTGTAGTGTGTCCATTTCCGTCATTTTTTTTCCCATAGGCCTTCTTGCATTCTTTGTCGATATGTTAGTTTTTCCATCATACGTATGTCCTCAACAACGTCAGTCCATTGTTCTTGGTCAGGAAGAACTTCTGATCGCCATTTTCTTGTGATTGTTTTTTTACATGCAATCAACAAGATTTTAACTAGATAGCTGTCCTCAGCCTGTATTACATTGTCTCTTTTAAGATCACATAAATACATCAAGTTACAGTTCATTGGTATATTATATCCTAATATCCTCTGTATTGTCACATGTATAGATTTCCAGAATGATGAGATTTTGCAGCATTTCCAAAACATATGTGAGTGGTCTGCATTTTGAGCCCCACAGCCCCTCCAGCATAAAGATTGGGTATGTGTATATTTTCTTTGAATCTGTGGTGTAATGAAATAGCGAATCAGGTTTTTCCATCCAAATTCCCTCCATGTCCTTGAATTTGTTGATGTGTGTTGTGTTTTCCATATTTCTTGCCAGTTTTCTTCTGTTATGTTTAAATTTAGCTCTTTCTCCCATTTCTCCTTTATATAGTTACTTGAATGTTTGTTTGCCATAAGTTTCTGATATAGCTTTGAAATAATTCTTATTTTATTTCCTGCATATGAGCTTAAAATGAATTGTATAATCTCGCTCACATCTGAGTGGAGGTTATGCCTAATCTTCCTCATATAATAGTCTCTCATCTGCAGATATCTGAAGAATTCCGATTTTTCTAGTTTAAATTTTCTTCTGATGTTTACAAAGCTCCCGAAATCTTGAAGAATTCCGATTTTTCTAGTTTAAATTTTCTTCTGATGTTTACAAAGCTCCCGAAATCTTTTTTTCCGATATTGCCCCATGCTGTGATTCCCTTGTTCACCAGATTTTTGTATCCCCTATCTTGCTTTGCCGGTTCAAACTGACTGTCAAATGCTACCCATTTCAATAGTTTTATGTCTTCCTTTATATTATACTTTTGTACTATTTTATACCACAGTTCCAAAGTAAATTTAGTGATTGGGTCTATTTGTTTGATTTGCTTATATGCATCCTTATCTCCTATTATGCTTTGTACTGGGAGTCCCTCAATTTCCTTTTCCATTTCTTTCCATTTTGCCTCATATCCTCCGTTGCACCAACATATGATATATCTTATTTGTGCTGAGTAGTAATATTCCTTTAGACTCGGCAGACCCATGCCTCCTTTCTCTTTTGGTAACTGGAGAGTTTTATATTTCACTCTTGGCTTTTTACCTCCCCAAACAAATCTCGATATCATCCTGTCCCACTTTGAGAACTGGGCACCAGGAATCTCTGTTGGTGGAGCCTGGAAGAGGTAAAGCAGTCTAGGTTGTATGCTGATTTTGACTGTCTCAATTTTTGAATTCAGATCCATATTTAAGGTTGACCATCTACCAATATCTTTTTTTATTTCTTGTTCCAACCTATCATAGTTTGCTTTATAAATTTGGCTTAGATCTTTAGGTATGCTCACTCCAAGGTATTTTATTTCTTTTTGTTTCCAGTTTAGTTTGATCTTATCAGTTATCTGGTTTAGAGGGTTATAGTGGAATGTCAGTATTTGTGTTTTTGTTATGTTTATCTTGTATCCTGATAATTTTCCAAAATTTTCTATCAAGTTCATCATTTCCATTATTGATTCATCTGGTTGTTCAAGGTAAACTATAATATCGTCTGCAAATAGCCCAATCTTGTGTTCCGCTCCCTTTATCGTTACACCTTTTAATTTCTTATTTTGTCGCATCGCTTGAGCCAGTGGCTCTATGAACAGAGCAAACAAGGTGGGCGATAGGCAGCATCCCTGCCTGGTTGATCTTTGTATATTTACTTTGTCTGTTAAGCTACCGTTTATCTTGATTCTTGCCACAGGTTTTTGATACAGTGTCTTTATGCATTGTACTGATTTTTCGTTAAATCCAAAGCGTTCCAGCACACTATATAGGAACTTCCAATTGACCCTATCAAATGCTTTTTCTGCGTCTAAACTCATTATTACTGCGCTTTTCTTTTCTTTATGTATTTGTTTAATTATATGTATTGTTCTCCTGATATTATCATGTGTTTGGCGTCCCTCTATGAAACCAGTTTGATCATCTTCTATCAATTCCGTCAAGAATGTCTTTATTCGTTTACATATAATTGTTGTATATATTTTATAATCCACATTTAATAAAGAGATTGGCGTATAGTTTCCGCATTGTTCCCTATCTTTCCCTGGCTTTAAAATAACTGAAATAATGGCTTTGTTCCATGATGGAGGTATTTTGTTGTTGTTTAACGTCCAATTAAATGACTTTAGGAGCTGTGGCGTGAGTTCTTCTATAAACAGTTTATAAAACTCAGAGGGGTATCCATCACTACCTGGTGATTTACCGTTTTTAAGTGACTTAATCACATCTTTAATCTCTTGTGTTGTTATTTCTGCTGTTAGCTTTTCATTTTGTTGATTTCCTATTGATGGCAAGTCCAATGTGCATAGAAATTTTTTAATATCCTTAGCATTTGTTTCTTCAGGTTGCGAGTATAGTTCTTGATAGAAATTATGGAATATTTCTTCAGTGTTTTCTGGGTTAACTGTGGTTTTATTTGTGATGGGGTCCTTAATCTTATATACATTATTCACTGTTTGTTGTTTTCTTAACTGTTTTGCCAGCAGTTTTGTGGCTTTTGGCCCTGTTTCATAATATTTTTGCTTTAAATATCTATTTTTCCTTTCAATTTCATCTATTTGTATTTCTTTTATCTTTATTTTTTCTTCCTTAATTTCTTGGTATATTTTTGGGTCATTTGTGCTTTGATGTTTACGTTCTAATTCCCTCAGTCTCTCACATCTTTGTTCATATGTTTCCAGTTTAGACTTATTTGCTTTTCCTGTTTCAACAATTAAGTTACCTCTTAACACGGCTTTTAGTGCATCCTGTGGGCTATATTAATCATATATTCCATAACCTACATATGTTGAAGCATGTGGAAATGTTTGGTAATTACATATGTAAAGCAACTTCACACCTCTGAAAGGACAAAGACTCTCAACCGCCAAGTGAAGAACAAAGACGTTCCCAGACACTGCGGTGGAGACCGGAGGAGCTACCCTCACCCCCCTAGAGCGAAGAGAGGAAGTACCAAGACAATGGGGGGATTAAGATAATGAGGGATGTCAGCCTTTGTTATGCATGTCTTTTGTTATGTGCAAGTATAAAGTCAGTGAGCCGGAGATATTCGGCCTCTTTTTCCTTCTGCTACCTCTGCACTAGATGAGACTTGTTAGGAGAGCTGATAAATAAACTTTGGTTTATATATCAAATCGCCTCATCATTTCAAGCTCTTCTACACTGGTGACCCCTGACGCGAGTATGGACCTGAGGCGTTCCCCCGCAATCGACTCATCCGTGGCGACCCAGGCAGATGCCAGCGCCCACGCAGACAGGGGAACAGATGGACGTCTTTCCCCCCCGGCAGAAGGGATTGAGAGGGCTCAACCGAGCACCAGCACCGCTGTGAGAGCCGAAGCAAGGCACTCTCACCCTGCGGACACAGCAGTGATGGTATACACGAATGCCGTCGCTGTCAAGCTGCCAGACTTCTGGCAAGAAGACCCCGCCTCGTGGTTTCAGCAAGCTGAAGCCCAGTTTACACTGGCGGGCATCACGGCTGACGATACCAAATTCTATCATATCGTCTCCAAACTCGACGCCGCCACTTCGAGGTGTGTGTGGAGCATGATCCGGCGGCCGCCTGCCCAAGACAAATATGAAACGCTGAAAGCAACCATCGTGGCAAATTACGTCCCCTCAGCTGAAGAGAGAGCTGAGAAGATCCTGGCGGTCTACGGCCACAGAGGGTGCAAACCTAAAGCCCTCATGGAGGATTTGCTGCAGCTTAAAGAAGAAGACAATGACAACTTCCTCCTCCAATTCATATTCCTCAGCACGCTGCCGCCACACATGAGAGGGACACTCGCCAACATGAGATGCAGCACCCAGCAAGACTTCCGCGTGCTCGCCAACGAAGCTCAACGGCTCGTCAACGCCTGCAAGGAGCAGACACCCACAGCAGCATCCGCAGACCTCAACGCTGATGCCCAGAACCACGAAGAACCACAACCCACTGAGCAGATTCAGCCCGCGGTGACAGCGACACGGCCAAAACGTAACAGACGGAACGACGTCTGTTATTATCACCACCGCTTCGCCGAGAAGGCCCACAAATGCGTTCCCCCCTGCAAATTTATGATTTCGGGAAAACGCCAAAGCCGAGAGCCGTTAACGGCAGCGGTCCTCGGCGAGAAGAGTAAGCTGTTATATGTGACGGATGGACACACCGGCAAGCAGTTCCTCATTGACACAGGAGCTCAGCTGAGTTTCGTCATGCCCTCCCAAGCAGATCGAGCCATGGGTACCCGGGGCAACGGAGCGGTGGCAGCCAACGGCTCCAACATCGACACGTTCGGCGAAAAGAGCCTGCACCTCCACATCCACGGCCGCAACTACAGATGGACATTTGTTGTAGCGGCGGTGAGCTTTAACTTGTTAGGCGCAGATTTTTTATGTGCACATGGGTTATTAGTGGATCTAGCGAATAGACGCTTGGTTAATGCACTGTCTTTTGCTTCTATTCCCTGCTCAGCCCGAGTTTCTCCATCACCTGTGCAGGCTAGCGTCACCACGGCAGGAGGTAAGTTTGAGCAACTCCTCACCCATTTTCCAGCACTCACAATTCCCAAATTCTCAGCTACAGTGGCTAAACACGGGGTTGAACACTTTATTCCCACAACGGGCCCACCCGTATTTGCCAAAGCTCGCCGCTTAGACGCGGCCAAGCTCAACATAGCTCGGGACGAGTTTACTACCCTTGAAAAATTAGGCATTGTTAGACGCTCGAAGAGCCCTTGGGCCTCACCACTTCACATGGTTCCGAAATCCGACGGTTCTTGGAGACCGTGCGGAGATTACCGCAGATTAAACAATGCGACAGCGCATGACCGCTACCCAATTCCTCACATTCAGGATTTTTCACTACATCTGGCGGGTGCGCGCATTTTTTCAAAAATAGACCTGGTCCGCGGTTATCATCAAGTCCCAGTTCGAGCAGAGGACATTCCTAAAACAGCTGTAATAACCCCTTTCGGCCTTTTTGAATTTCTGTGAATGCCTTTCGGCCTCAAAGGCGCTGCTCAAACTTTTCAGTGGATGATGGACGCGGTATTACGCGACCTCCCTTTTGTTTTCGTCTACCTCGACGACATGCTGGTAGCCAGCTTGTCTGAGGAAGAACACGAGCAGCACCTCACTACGGTTTTTCAGAGACTAGAAGAGCACGGGCTAATAATCAATCCAGCCAAATGCAAATTCGGCGTGTCACAAATTGATTTTTTAGGACACAAAGTCTCTCCGAAAGGGGCAGTCCCACTTCCAGACAAAGTTCACGAGATAAAAAGTTTCCCACGGCCACAAATGGTCAAATCGCTGCAAGAATTTTTAGGAATGGTTAATTTTTACAACCGTTTCCTCCCCCACGCAGCTCAGCTCATGCAGCCCCTATATGACGCGCTCAGAAAAAAGAAAGCTTCCAACGCGGTCGAATGGACCCCGGAGCGCGAACGCGCCTTCGCGGAAGTAAAGAGCGCTCTAGCTAACGCCACATTGTTAGTTCACCCTGATCCCTCGGCCCGCATTGCGCTAACCACAGACGCTTCGGACCTAGCTATAGGGGCAGTTGTAGAACAACATGTCAGCGGGATCTGGCAACCTTTAGCATTCTTCAGCAAATCGCTAAACCAAACTGAGCGTAAGTACAGCACTTTTGACAGGGAGCTGCTAGCGCTTCATTTATCCATCCGCCACTTCCAGTTCTGGTTAGAAGGGCGGAGTTTCACGGCTTTTGTAGACCATAAACCGCTCACCTTTGCTATGGCTAAACTTTCAGAACCATGGTCAGGCAGGCAACAAAGACAGCTGGCTGCGATTTCAGAGTTCACCACAGACATTCGACATGTGGCAGGCAAACTTAACGTGGTAGCAGACTGCCTCTCTCGCGCTGTGACATCACCAGAGCGCGAGGAGACAGATTATACTGCCTCAGCCGCAGAACTTTTCACTAACGCGGACACATACGCAGCACCTATCCATGCAGGGATAGATTATGCAGCCATGGCAGAGGAACAAAGCAGTGACGCGGACGTGCGCGCACTCCTGTCTGGACCAACAGAGTTAAGGCTGGAGGAAAAGGGTTTACGCGACGGCGTGCCCCCCCTAATATGCGATATTTCAACCGGCCGACCTCGCCCGTTAGTCCCAGCCACATGGCGCCGCCGTATTTTCGACTCAATTCACTCCCTCGCGCACCCAGGTGTGCGCGCCTCAGTTAAAATGGTCGCCAAAAAGTTTGTGTGGCCAGGCCTGCGCAAAAACGTAAAAGAATGGGCAAAAACTTGCATTTCTTGTCAGCGCGCCAAAATACACAAACACACAAAAGCCCCTCTGGAGCCTTTTCCGATCCCGGCTAGAAGGTTCGACCACGTTCATGTCGACCTCGTGGGGCCACTACCTTCCTCCCAAGGTTTCACACACCTGTTAACAATGATAGACCGCACCACGCGCTGGCCAGAAGCAGTCCCTCTGGCGTCAACTACAGCGGAGGAAGTCGCTCGCGTTTTTTTGACAAACTGGGTGGCACGTTTCGGCGTCCCATCGGACATCACGTCCGATAGAGGACCTCAATTTGTCTCAGAGCTTTGGTCAGCCGTGTCCAGCAGCTTAGGGGCAACAATTCATCGCACCACCGCTTATCACCCTCAGGCTAATGGGTTATGCGAGCGTTTTCACAGGTCTTTAAAAGCCGCCCTCAGAGCCTCACTAACGGATACAAATTGGGTAAATAAACTTCCCTGGGTTTTATTGGGGTTGCGTGCTGCGCCTAAAGAGGATCTAGACGCCTCTCCGGCAGAATTAGTTTTTGCACAAACTCTCAGGCTCCCAGGTGAATTTTTACCAGAGAATCCAGAGCCAGGGCATCTTCCAGTCCCAAGGTTTTTAGGCAGCAACGGACCAGACTCTCTCCCCGGTCCAGCTCATTCACTCCTTTCCACGGGTTTTTGTCCCTCAAGCTCTAAAGAACGCTGAATTCGTTTTTGTCAGACATGAAGCTTTAAAACCAACTTTCCGCCCAGCATACGATGGGCCATTCAGAGTGCTGGAACATGGTGATAAACACTTTGTGCTTGATTTTGGGGATAGAAAAAAAACAGTCAGCATTGACAGACTTAAACCTGCCTTCTTGTTGAAAGACGAGCCTGCACAATTGGCGAGAGCACCTCAGCGGGGTAGACCTCCCAAGAGAAAAGACTCAGCCCCCCTGCAGGGAACAATTAACCACTCTCCTTCCCATGCTGCAGATTCCTCACAAGAAGGTCCCAGCAGTACGCTTAAACGAACCCACAGCAGTTTTGGGAGAAGATTAAAACCCAGACAGCACAGGGACTGATGCAAACTACTCCACAATTGTTCACTAATTGTGCTGCAACAGTTTAGGACTGACTTGTGATTTTACTATGCTGTTATGATTACTACTGAACTCTCTTAGGGGCATGGCTGCTGGAAAGTTTCTTCTGTGGCAAGAGATGTAACACTTAGTATGTCATAGTAATTATCTTAGACTGTGAATTTTTCTATTGTCTTTTCTTAGTCGTTTGGGGGGGGGGGGCTGTGGGCTATACTAATCATATACTGTATTCCATAACCTACATATGTTGAAGCATGTGGAAATGTTTGGTAATTACATATGTAAAGCAACTTCACACCTCTGAAAGGACAAAGACTCTCAACCGCCAAGTGAAGAACAAAGACGTTCCCAGACACTGCGGTGGAGACCGGAGGAGCTACCCTCACCCCCCTAGGGCGAAGAGAGGAAGTACCAAGACAATGGGGGGATTAAGATAATGAGGGATGTCAGCCTTTGTTATGCATGTCTTTTGTTATGTGCAAGTATAAAGTCAGTGAGCCGGAGATATTCGGCCTCTTTTTCCTTCTGCTACCTCTGCACTAGATGAGACTTGTTAGGAGAGCTGATAAATAAACTTTGGTTTATATATCAAATCGCCTCATCATTTCAAGCTCTTCCACACATCCCATAGTATTGTTGGGTCCACTTTTTCATTATCATTCTCTTCGATATACTCGTTTATGTTTACTTTTATTCTTTCTTTCATTTTCTCATCATTTAACAGTCCTACATTAAGTTTCCATGTTGTTTGTCATTTTCTATTGTTTAAATATATTTCCATGTATATAGGATTATGATCTGATATTTCTGCCCCTCCAATCCGACAATTTCTCACCCTGTGTCTGTCACCTTCATTCATAAGGAAGTAATCTATTCTAGAGTGTACTTTATGGACTGCTGAATAATGTGTATAGTCTTTTTCGAGTGGGTGCAGGTCCCTCCATATGTCTACCATACCCATTTCTGCCAGTGAGGTTCTTATGAACTTTGTTACATGTTTTTTTATCTTCTTAACACTTGTTGTGTCAACTTCATGATCCATGACGGCATTTAATTCTCCTCCACAAATTAGGACTTCTTCACTGTGTGTTGCTATGAGATCAAACAGATGTTGAAAAAAACCCTTGTCACTTTCTGGTGGGGCATAGATGTTCACTAATGTGATCTGCATACCATCTATTCTTCCCTTTATTATTACATACCTGCCTTCTTTATCCTGGATTTCTTGTTCACATTCAAATTGTATTTTATTTGAAATTAGTATCATAACCCCCCTCTTAGTTCCTCCCTTAAATGAACTGTAGTAGGAGTTCTTATAGTCAAATCTCTTTAGTTTCTCATGTTCTGTCTTGCTCAAATGTGTCTCTTGCATAAATATAATTTCGGCTTTTTCCTTCTTGAATTTTCTTATTATTCTTTCCCTTTTAACAGGTGAGTTCAGACCATTCACGTTTAATGTCATTATCTTAAGATTTTTACCCATATTCATGTTTTTCCATTTTTTTAACTTGTGCTCCTAACCCCTTTAACAATAAAATTAACACATATTTATACAAAAACACATTAACGAATCTCGACCTCCTGTGGCTCATGTATTCATGCCTACATATGTGTAAACACAAGGGGATGTTTAAGATGGCATATGTGGACTGACCTCACGTCTTAGAGGAGGACAATAGGTCTGGACCGCCGGTGAAGAACAGCAGGGAGACGGAGACACGGCGGTAAAGACCTGAAAAGACTTCCTGACCCCCTGGGGGGGTCAGGAAGTCACGCTTTTAGTCACGCTTTTAGTCACGCCACGCTTTTAGCCCACCCCGAACCATCGGCCCGCATAGCGCTCACTACGGACGCATCAGATTTGGCCATAGGGGCGGTCGTGGAACAGCACGTGGACGGAGTTTGGCAGCCGTTGGCATTTTTCAGCAAATCCTTGAACGAAGCCGAGCGCAAATATAGCACTTTTGACAGGGAACTGTTAGCGCTCCATTTGGCCATTCGCCATTTCCAGTTCTGGCTGGAAGGTCGGCGTTTCACGGCTTTTGTCGACCATAAACCGCTCACTTTCGCGATGTCTAAAATTTCAGAACCTTGGTCGGGCCGGCAGCAGAGGCATCTGGCTGCAATTTTGGAATTTACTACGGACATTCAGCACGTAGCGGGTAAACTCAACGTAGTGGCAGACTGCCTCTCCCACGCTGTGACATCACCAGGGCACGCAGAGGCAGATTATACTACCGCAGCCGCAGGGCACAAGAGCAACGCGGAAGCGTACGCGGCCCCAGTTCACATAGGGATAGATTACGCGGCCATGGCAGCGGAACAGGGTAGTGATGCGGACGTGCGCGCACTCCAGTCTGGACGAACAGGGTTAAGGCTGGAGAGCAGGTGTTTGCAAACCGGTATGCCCCCCTTAATCTGTGACGTGTCAACTGGGCGACCACGACTGGTAGTCCCGGCTTCGTGGCGCCGCTGCGTTTTTGACTCGGTTCACTCCCTAGCACACCCGGGAGTGCGCGCTTCGGTGAAAATGGTTGCGGAAAAGTTTGTTTGGCCGAGCCTGCGCAAGCACGTGAAAGAGTGGGCACGAACCTGCATGTCTTGCCAACGGGCCAAAATTCACAAGCACACGAAAACCCCTTTAGAGCCATTCTGAATCCCGGCCAAGAGATTTGATCATGTGCATGTCGACCTCGTGGGCCCTCTACCGTTGTTGCAGGGGTTCACACATCTTTTGACAATGGTAGACCGAACCACGTGTTGGCCAGAAGTGGTCCCACTAACATCAACCACGGCTGCAGAGGTGGCGCGCGTTTTTTTAACGGCCTGGGTAGTGCGTTTCGGGGTTCCGTCGGACATTACGTCCGACAGGGGACCTCAGTTTGTCTCCGAGCTTTGGTCAGCGATGGCCAGCAGCTTAGGGGTGACAATCCATCGCACTACCGCGTATCATCCCCAGGCTAACGGGTTATGCGAGCGTTTTCACAGGTCTTTGAAGGCATCCCTCAGAGCGTCGCTTACGGATGCAGATTGGATAAACAGACTACCGTGGGTTTTATTGGGGTTGCGTTCTGCGCCCAAGGAGGATCTGAATGCCTCCCCAGCAGAGTTAGTTTTTGCACAACCTCTCAGGCTGCCCGGTGAGTTCTTGCCAGAGCATCCAGAGCCAGGGCGCCTCCCAGCTCTGAGGCCACTAAGCGGCACGGAAGCGGACATGCTCCCGGGCCCCGTTCATCACACTTTTCTGCGGGTTTTTGTTCCTCAGGCTTTAAAAAATGCCGAATTCGTTTTTGTCAGGCACGAGGCTTTAAGACCGACCCTCCGGCCGCCATATGATGGTCCATTTAAGGCCCTTTTCCACTAGCCTCACTTGGCCCTACACCGCACCACTCAGCCCGCTTTAGGCGCTTTTCTACTAGCCCCAGCACCGGTTAAGCAGGTACTTTTTTCGTACCTGATCCAGGGCAGGGTCTAACCGGGCCGAGTAGGGCTGAGTATGGCTGTGATATGACTTTAAGAGACTGGTCGCCGCTGATTGGTCAGGTTGTAACGTCATGAAAGCGACTTTTTCTGCTGAATTTACTCCATGACCGCCATTTGTAATTGTTCAGCAGTGAACACAGTGCGCCCCTTTAATATGGTATATTATATTAATATACTGTATAATATACTTATATAATAATATACTCCTAATATTATATATTAGGAGGTGCGCAATTTTCTTTCTATATTAGGCAACGATCGCATCCAGCGCGAGTTGGACGGATCTACTCGAAATGCAGGTGTCCGAGCAGGTGGCTTCTCAAGGGCACATCCATACTGCCAAACAGTGTCGGGAGAAGCTGAAAAAGCTGAAAAGCGATTACCGAGCAGTGAAGGACCACAATGCTCCAAGTTCAGCGGATGGAAGGAGTGGAAGTGGTTCGCTGAGAGACATTGGGCTCCACACGTCACTGTCACGGCCACCGTCACGGTCACGGCCCTTGGAAACCGTGGATGGTGAGTGTTTATTTGATATTGCGCATCTGTTCGCCGCTTGATCCGTTCTGTGCCAAGCTCACTGTTTTTAAGAAATAGGAAGGTTGTTAGATTGTGGGTAATGGTTGTTACTGAGGCTTGCGTATTGTTTTGCAGCCAACTGCAGATTCACGCTTGCTTTGTGTTAAGTATTAGCGCGAACAAAACGCTGAATTACGCTTATTGTATTCCGGTTAAAAACTTGAGAGTGTTGTGTACATGTTGCACTTTGGTGTTAAGTTTTAAATTGCGTGCATTTTCTTTCTAGAATCGCATTTCATATCACAGGGGTCCACCTCAGTGGAGATGACTGACACAGCGGACTCTCCTGGCGCTGCGTCTGCGTGTGCGTCTGGCTGAGCGCCAGCTGGATCAGCTCCACATCACCAGCTCCATCTGGATCACGTTCAAGTGCCGGTAAGGCACAATAACCACGATTTTTTTTTTTGGTTGAAACAGGTCCAGCAGCGGAAACCAGGGTCGAAAATCCATCCATCCATCCATCTTCTACCGCTTAATCCTTTACAGGTCGCGGGGGAGCTGGAGCCTAACAAGTTATGTACCAAATTGATTAATGCAATTTCCTGTAGCTGCATATTAATTAATTGAAAATGTCTTTTTAAATGTACAAAAAGGTTATTCTTTGGTCTTCACTTATCGGTGTTCCACAACCATTTTTAGGTGTGGTGATTGACGTGCTGTTGTAACTCCTGTTTTATTAAAAACAACTAAAGCTCATGAACTGCCGTTGAAATCAACATGCTTCATTGAAATGCTTTGCGTCAGCTGACTGTATTAACCCATTCAGATTTCTGCGGCCACACTACAAGCAACTAGTTTAAACATTACCCATCCATCCATCCATATTCTTAATCTTAATCCTTTTTAGTTTTACAGGGGGGCTGCAGCTGAAGACAGCACCCTGCGTGTTGCAAAATCTGCTCTACTGAGGGGCAGCAACATGACAGTTCAGCTTATATTCAGCAATGAAGCATAATATAATAGTGACATTCCACCACAGACTTTCACCTGTGTAATTCCATAATATACAGTATGTAGTGATCCAGCTTTAACGACCATGCCTTTCTGTCTTTCCATCTAGGCAAGACGAAAACAGACAACTCCCATCGCTGACCTTACATCAGCGATGGTCAACATGCATGACGAGGAGATGCGGCTCTTGGAACGGCAACATGACCAGCGGCAAGAATCAGGAGTACATGCAGCATTTGCGACAGGTGGCTGCAGATGTGCGGGCAGATGCGCATGAAGCCCTGGAACAGGACGCTGCGTTACGAAGGGAAGAGCTTGCAGAGATGTCATCGCCCAGTCTGTTTTTTTGTTTGTAAATTTTGCTTCTGGAATAAAATTGTATTGTTTGCATCAAAAGTCTGGTTTATCTGTTATGACACCGTATGAGAAAAGCCAATAATTACATACACATTCCATTCTCTGTTCACTCCACATGCTGCTGTTCATCAGGTCAGGTGTATAGCCTTCTAATGGTAATTTAATTTTTAACAACACAACGAAACGTAATGTCTTGGTAGGTTTTTTTTTAATTTTAAACAAATTTGCAATGCTGAATCCATTTCTCTTGAACGGGTACATTTTTTTTAGGTTATAAGCAGTTGTACAGGTGTGCTTGAACTTGTAGACACTGATAAAGGTAAGTACGTGTAAGTTGAATGTTGCATCACCAGTCAAAATTTAATAAATTAAGAAGGAATCTAGCAAAAATTTGGCACTAATAACAGTAGACAGATTGGACAAGGATACACAACTGTGTTTTTGTTGCACACAACTGTTGTTACCAACAAGTGCAAAATTTATATTTCCTTTTCCCCAAAATTAAAAATCAATTTGTAAGTAAAAGTGGGAGACCTTTACATGGGAAAATATGACATGTATCAGCACATGATTTATAGTTCAATTTGCATTTCCACCTAAGCAAAAGTGGCTTGTCGAGCTGGATTTTTGTGAAGACGGCCTGTGCGGGGTTTCTGCATGTAATTACATATCTGTCAAGTGATACGGTTTCACCGTATTTTAATACGGGGAAAATGCAATTTTAACAAATACGGGCGTATTGCCATTTCTGTACGCCAAAGAGAAAAATATACGGGAAAAAAAATTGAGAGTGTGGGGAGGAACACGTCGTGTGTGACCCCCACAGCGTACGGGCGGGCAGAGCGCTCAGCGTGAGCAATTATCACAACAGTGAGAAGTGTGGACTCATCATTAGGCTGATGGCTTTGCACCTTCTTAACAGATAAGCGTTATGAACAAGAGGACAGGTAGATGGACCATGCACAACATTTTATTTACAAAAAACATTTTTGAAATATGTATGCACATAAATGTGGACAGAATAGACAAGTATTGCATCACGTATTATATTGTAATGTGCAGCTTGACATGGTGACGTCCCACCGGGAGGTTTGAACTCACGCCTCCCGCTCCGGAGTCCCGCACTCTACCTGTGTTGCCAATAGGGTCAACCCACTTGTCAAGCCAAGTAGGGTGCTTATATTGAGTTCGCTACAATATCACCACCCTGCTCCTCTGCTCTCTGTGCCGCTGCCACCACTGGTTCATCTACTGCATCATCCAATGTAGTGTCAAACGTCTCTCCATGACTCTCACACAGATTGTGCAGAGCACAACAAGTCAGCACCATAGATTTAACCAGTTTCATGTCACAGTCATTCCTCCTTCCTTCTCTCCTCGTCATCAGCCATGTTTGTTGTGGAGGATTCAGTCGCGTGTGTTTCACGTCACGAGGGTGTGGCGCCGCCTGCTGTTCAACAAATCCCACCCACAGCAGGTGTGCCAGCAGGTGCGCCAGCAGTAGTCGAAAAGCAACTGAGGCTGAACCGAACCGAAGTGAGTAGAGCCGGGTTTTCAAACCGGGGCTGAGTGGGGCTAGTGGAAAAGCGCCTTTAGAGTGCTGGAAACTGGTGATAAGCATTTTGTGCTAGATTTAGGAGACAGGAAAGAGACAGTCAGTATTGACAGATTAAAGCCTGCTTTTGTGGTGAACGACGAGTCTGTACGAGTGGCGAGGGCACCTCGACGTGGCAGACTCCCCAGGGAACACGTCCCGGACCCCCGCAGGGACCAAATAACCACTTTCTTCCTCAGGCTGCAGATTCTTTGCAGGACAGCACCGCAGGGACGGCGAAGCCTGCGTACAGCAGATTCGGAAGACAGTTGAAACCCAGACGACGTACAGACTGATGTTTGATGTGATCATGTGGTATAGGCTATACTATTGGTGTTATCACTAAAATTTTTTTAATGCGAGCATGTTGTGTAGACTATGCTGTTGGCGTTATCACTGAATTGTTAATGTGATCATGCTGTATAGGCTATACTGTTGATGTGGTCGCTGAATTTTTTTTTTTAAGGTGATCAAGTTGTATAGTTGTGCCAGTGATGTCATCATATTTTGGAGATCGATTATATTGTCCATTCTTCGACATTTGGGGGGGGGCTGTGGCTCATGTATTCATGCCTACATATGTGTAAACACAAGGGGATGTTTAAGATTGCATATATGGACTGACCTCACGTCTTAGAGGAGGACAATAGGTCTGGACCGCCGGTGAAGAACAGCAGGGAGACGGAGACACGGCGGTAAAGACCTGAAAAGACTTCCTGACCCCCTGGGGCCAGGTGGAGGACGGAAGGACACCGAGGGGGAGTTATGATCAATAAGAGGATTTGACATGGATGTGTGATTTGGCTTTTGATGTTGTATGTATAAATAAGGGGGTCCTGGCTGAGTTCAGCCTCTTTTGTTCCTGAGAGATATGTTGGGGATGTGACTACAATATTAAACCTGAATCATTAAACAATTCAGCTTCTTTATTTCACGCTCCCCACACCTTCGTACTTTGGGCCTTTCTTCTGCCCACTGGTCCCTGTTGGTGGGTGGAGGGAATGACCTCACAGAGTGAAGGGCCCTCCCTAGACCTCTAGTTACTATCCAAGTAATAGTCATTAGTCTAGAAATGTCCAACAAAAATCACTTAAACCTCTCCTAGCCGTTTGTTTCTCTTTTACCTTGTCTTCTTGGCCTTCATTTCTTCTGTGTCCTTCTTAATTTTTGTTATAATCTAGGCTTTCCGTTGAAAGCCTTGCAGTTTTTCCTGGGCCCGGTGTGCCACGTCCGTCTCCCGCCTTCTGCCGCTCACTCGCCTCCACTCCGGCTGTCGTGATGCGTTCAGTGCCGCCGCTGCTCCAGCCGCTTCCTCCGGTACGCTCACCACAAAGCCTCGCTCCGTCATGTCCCGCGCTGCCTCTCTGGCTGTGTTGTATGTCTTCATGCCGTCCTCCCAATGAATACTCATCTTCGTTAGCGGTGTTTGGAATCTAATTTTTTTCTCTTTCAGCGTTTTTTTAATGTTGGCATATTTCTTTCGCTGCTGCACAATTTCTGTCGGGTAGTCATGGTCAAAGAATATCTGTTTGTCGCCGATTCGTATCTTTTTTTTCCACGCTTGTGTCAGGATTCTTTCCTTTATGTCGTATTTCAGAAAGTTTACCACAACTGACCTGGGTGTAGAGTTTGGATTCGGGTTCTGTGCCGAGGCTCTATGCGCTCGTTGGATCTGCAGGTCCGCTTCACCGGGCAGCTCAAGCTCTTTTTTTAAGAAATGATTCATGAATTTCGTCATCGAGTTGCCTTCAATGCCCTCCGGAATCCCGAAGATGCGTATTGCTCTGTCTGGACCTGCTCTCCAGGTCGGTTATTTTTTCCCTGCATCCTCTGTGTTTGCGCCGTCAGGGTCTGCAGCCGCTCGCTTGCCTCGGTCTTCCAGTCTTCCAACTCCGATAGTCGAGCCTGCGCTTCTGTCATACCTGCCCGTTGAGTGCGCAGTTCCTCCATGTTTTCTGCTAGCTTGCGCTCCATTTCTCTTTGGAGACCCATAATTTCCTCCTTCATCCCTTTTTTCAGCTCTTCCTTAAGAGCCGCTAAATCCTGTTGGAGTTAAGATAAGATAAGCCTTTATTAGTCCAACAACGGGGAAATTCCAGGATTGCAACAGCACAGGGATAGCAACACTCAGAGCAACAATCAGAAGGCAAGAAAAAAAGCAAGCAAGCAAGAGCAGCTAATATACATATGTACATATTACTATAAATATATATATATACACACAGACACACAGTGCAGAGCATTGTAGCTGGATGGAATAAATATATGAGTATATAAACACACAGTGCGGAGCATTGTAGCTAGATGGAATAAATATGTAGATATATAAACACCCACAGTACGGAGCATTGCAGCTAGGTGGAATAAATATATAAACACACACAGTGCGGAGCAACGTAGCTAGATGGAACAATATGTAGATATATAAACACACACAGTGCGGAGCATTGTAGCTAGATGGAATAAATATATAGATATATAAATATAAACACACCCAGTGCGGAGTATTGTAGCTAGATGGAATAAATATGTAAATATATAAACACACACAGTGCAGAGCATTGTTGCTAGATGGGATGAAACAGCACAACCATCTACTTAGTTATCCTACATGGTATGATTATGTGCCCATACATATTCTCACTCTCCATAGCGACCGGTATTTTCCTAGTTTTATGCCGGAGGGGACCATTGTGTAAGTCTATTGCATCTTTTGCATTCAAAAAACTATTAGGTTGTTACGTCTTTTTGCTATCTCTGCGAGCAGCCCTGCTTAGTTGTCGCTTGAAGTCTTTTAACTCTTTACCTATATTGGCGATGCCAGTGTTCATGGTATCGAGTTTGGCGTCCTCCATTTTCTCTGCTGTAGTCACCTCGTTTTTTTGGGCCTCGTGTTCAGTGATTTCTCCTGCGTTGTTGAAGAGGGATTCTTTAATTTTACCCTGCTTTTGTCCGTGTGCCCGGCTTCTTCGTGTTTTCATCCCTTGGTTTATTGATCCATTTATGTCGAGTTGGCCATTTACCAATGATTTTTAATCCGACTAGGGAGAGCTTTCTGTTTAAGCGTTATGTCTCTCCGCCATCTTCTCGGAAGTCCTGAATAAGGAATTTTAATTTTTGGTTTGCTGCGTTCCATGGCACAGATGTCTGTCCCCGCTAGCAGTTGCAATAGACTACAAGTAAACAAAGAAGCCAGACAACAAAAATGATGACGACGGCCCAGAATGCAGCGTGGCATGACGTCAATGCCCATTCTCTATATGATGCTGCACAGAAGCTACAGTTGCCACAGCCTCATGGAGATAAGGAATATGACCAAACATTATGTCTTTGACCAGAGTGTTACAGAGGAACTCCGTGGCCTAGGTCTTGTCCACCAGACCTCCACACCCCTGGACTTGACTGCTGTGTCTCATCCCAAATGGACACACCATAGATGGTGTGAGCGGCAATGAAAGAGAGGTAAACGTGGAGGTATCCGAGCGAAGCTAGCTGCTAGCCCACACAGACTCCTGATTCCTTCCCTCATTCTGGCCAACATACGCTCATTAGACAACCAAATAGACCACATACAGCTCCTGAGAACTATGCAATGTGATGCGAGGAACTGCTGCATTTTTGTCTTTATGGAAATGTGGTTAAATGATAATATCCCGGATTCTGCCATTCAGTTAGCAGTGCTAACATGCTACCATGCTGATTGGGTGTTGATGGAAGGAGGAAAGACCAGAGGGAGAGGCGTGTGTGTTTACCTTAGTGACGCTTGTTCTCAAGATGCAACTGTTGTACACAAACACTGTTCTCTGTTGGTGGAGTTTATGATCATCAAGTGCCGACCCTTTTACATTCCGAGAGAATTTTCATCAGTCCTGCTAGTTGCCATGTATGTCCCGCCCACCACCATCGGTGAGAGGAGTAAAGCAGTAAAGGAACTCTATCAGGCTATAAGTGAGACACAAACAGCGCATCCAGAAGGATTCCTCATCACAGCAGGAGACTTCAGCCATGCAGATTTAAAGGCCCTTCTACCAAAACTACATCAACATGTGGACTTTCCAACAAGAGGAGACAACTTGCTGGACCTGGTGTACACAACTCACAGGAGAGCATACAGAGCCTCCCCCCTTCCCCACCTGGGTCTCTCTGATCACATCACCATCTTGCTAAGGCCTGCATACAAGCCCAGAGTGAAATCCATCAGACCAACAAAAAAGCAGGTACGTGTGTGGCCAGAGGGGGCCTCGGATGCTCTGAAAGACTGCTTCAGCACGACAGACTGGGTCACTTTAAAGCATGCAGCCACTCACAATGGACACACCAACATAGAGAAGTACACTGAGGTTGTTGTAGCATGCATAGCTAAGTGCATTGATGATGTCACTCACTGCAAAACCATCACTGTTCGTGCTAGCCAAAAGCCATGGATGACAGCAGAGATCCACAGGCTCCTGAGGACTCGGGCTGCAGCCTTCAGGGCCGGCAACACTGCAGGACTAACAACAGCTAGGGCCAACCTGTCCCGTGGCATCACGGAGGCAAAACAACAGTACAGCAAGAAAATATCGGGCCACTTCAGCAACACCAGAGATACACGTTCTCTCTGGCGTGGCATACAGACCCTCACCAACGACAAACCTCCACTTCAGACTTGTGCGAGTGACATCACACTGCTTAACAACCTACATGACTTCTTCGGCTGCTTTGAAGCACAAAACAGCACATCAGCACAGAAGACCACTTCTCCCCCTGACAAGCAGGCTATAAGTCTGGATCCGGCTAGTGTGAAGAGGACCCTCTCCAGGATCAACCCACGCAAGGCAGCTGGACCAGACAACACACCAGGTCACGTTCTGAAGGACTGTGCAGAGGAGCTCAAGAATGTCCTGGGTGACATCTTCAACATCTTCCTGATTTAAGCTGTTGTCCCCACCTGTTTCAAAACTGCCACCATAATACCAGTCCCAAAGAAACCCGTCCCATCCAGCTACAAAGATTACCGGGCCATAGCACTGACCTCATCATAATGAAGTGCTTCGAGCGGCTGGTCATGCAGAACATCAAGTTCATCCTCCCTCCCTCCCATGACCCATCTCCATTTGCATACAGATCAAACATCCACAGAAGACACCATGTCTGCTGCTCTCCATCCAGCCCTCACCCACCTGGACTCATAGAACTCCTGTGTGCGAATGCTGTTCTTGAACTTTTGTTCAGTATTCAACACAATCATCCCCCAGCACCTAATACAAAAACTCAGACACTTGGGTCTCAAAACCTCTCTCTGTAACTGGGTGCTGGACTTTTTCACAGGGAGGCCACAGAACGTGCGGGTTGGCAGCAACACTTCCAAGACCATCACGCTGAGCACAGAGGCCCCACAAGGGTGCATGCTCAGCCCGCTGCTCTTCACCCTGCTGACCCATGGCTGTGTACCAGCCTACAACACCAACCACATCATCAAGTTTGCAGATGACACGATGGTGGTGCACCTCATCACCAACAATGAGGAGGCCAACTACAGAAATGAGGTGAGCCCACTGGTCCAGTGGTGTAAAGACAATAATTTCTTCCTGAACGTGGGAAAAACCAAGAAGATTGTGGGTGACTTCAGGAGGGGAGACACACAGCATCCCCCTCTGATCATCGATGGAGCAGCTGTGGAGAGGGTGAGCAGCACCGAGTTCCTGGGGGTGCACATCTCTGAGGACCTCTCCTGGTCCAACAACACTACATCACTGGTCAAGAAGGCTCAAATTCACCTCCATTTCCTCTGCAAACTGAAGAGATCATGAGTCCCATCCCCCATCATGTGCTCATTCTACTGGGGCACCATTGAGAGCATCCTCACCAGCTGCATCACGGTGTGGTATGGAAGCTGCACCGCCTCCTGCCTGAAGACACTATAATGCAGAGTGAAAGCTGCCAGCAAGATCACTGGTGCCCATCTGCCCCCCTTCTTGGACATCTACCTCACCTGCCTCACCCGCAGAGCCATCAACATTGCAGGCGACACCTCGCAACCATAACACTTCCTCTTCAGCCCCCTGCCCTCGGGGAAAAGGTACCAAAGCCTCCGGGCCTGCGCCACAAGACTGCTAAACAGCTTTGTTCACCAGGCCATCAGGACCCTGAACTCTGTCCACTTCCTCCTGCCACCCCCACCTTCCCCCCCACTCCCTGGACCATAATACACTCACCTGCAAAATCATCATATATCAATATTTTTCTTCATAAATCTCTTAAACCACTTCAGCTCTGCTCAAAACTATCAAATATTCAATAATTTTCAGGACTTGAATATTTGGTGGGTTCGATCCCACTCTCTGACCATCGGTGACCCATCTGTGTGGAGTTTGCATGTTCTCCCTGTGTCTGCGTGGGTTTACTCCGGATACTCTGGTTTCCTTCCACAAGCCAAAGACATGCAGGTTAGGTTAACTGGCATCAACTGGGGATTCCAAATTGTCCTTAGGTATGAATGTGAGAGTGAATGGTTGTCTGTCTCTCTGTGTTGGCCCTGTGATGGACTGGCGATCTGTCCAGGGTGTACCCTGCTTCTCGCCCAGAGATGCTGGAATAGGCTCCAGCCCCCCCACCCCCCACCCTGGGACCCGAAAAGGATTAAGCAGTAAAAGATGGATGGATGGATGGTAGTTTTGACAAATATGTCAAAACTAGTGGTTTAAGAGATTTACACAGAAAAAAGCAGAAAAAATATTGCTATATGATCATTTTATTGCAGATTTTTTTTTTAAATTTAAGTTTTTGTAAAGGGTATACATGTCATTACAGCGTTGCATTGTTTACATTTTCATCACATATTCCCTTTTTTTTGACAACATTGGAAAAAAATTATTACAACACCCTTTTTTTAAGTGAAAGAAAAGAAAAATTAAAAAAAAAACAAAAAAACAAAAGAGCAGAAAGATAAAAGAGAATCTGAGTAGCGTTGGAACAAAGAGAGGTGCCATTACTGAAATGGTGTTTGTGCAAGATTAGATCTGATGGAAGACACATATGCGTTCCAGGGCTGCCAAAAGTTCAAGAACCCATCCATGTCCTGTCTCAGTGCAAATGTCAACTTTTCCATCAAATAAATGTCCTGAATCCCGTTAATCCAATCTTCAGGTGCAGGACAGTCTTTCGACATCAATTTTTTTGTTAGAGCTTTTTTACTTGCCAATATTAAAACAGTGAATAAGTATTTTTCTCCTCGTCTTTCCAGTGATTCCAGTAGTAAACCCAAATACAAAGTTACAAAAGAAAAGGGAACTGTTATTTTGAATATTTTCCCCAATATTGTCTGTACATTGGTCCAATATTGGTGGATAACTGGGCATGACCAAAACACATGAAAATGATTTGCAGTCTTTTCACCACACAAGCGCCAACAATTCAACCCTTTATGAGTAAATTTGTTTTGTGCAGGTGTCCTGAAAAATCTTACCAAATTTTTCCATCCAAATTTTCTCCACAGCAGGGATGAAGTACCTTTCCATTGTTGTTTATTTAGCTTTTCCCATATTTCCAGTTGTAAAGTGAAATTCCCCTCTTTTTCCCATCTCTCTTTTATATATGATGTGTTGTCTCCTTTTAAATCTTGGAGACCATGGTATATTTTAGAGATGTATCTGATCCCTGGGATCCCTTTATATGCCATTAAGAAAACCTTCAGAACACCTGACTGGGCCCTTTCCAAATCCTCCTTTTTAAGTATTTTGTTTATGTGGTGTCTAAGCTGAAAGAACCTGTAAAGGTCTTGATTTATTAGACCTTGTTTTTTCAAATCTTCAAAACTTCTTAAAGTTTGCCCTTTAAAAAAATCGTAATATTTTATCAGTCCATTCTCTTTCCACTTTTTAAATCTAGTGTCTGTTTTATTAGAAGTAAAATCCTGATCATAGGAAATCCATTGCAATAATCAATAGAGTTCTTTAGTTTGATTCTCTCTGACTATCTTAAACCAAATTTTTAGCGGGGTCTCTATCCACGGGTTAGTGTTATTCAGATGTTTAGGGAAGGCATTATTCCCTATTATCGCCTGTAGGGGAATGTCACTTGTTATTTGGCATTCTATCTCCTTCCATTGTGCAGTGTAGACTGGGTTACATATCTCTACTAAAGTTTTAATTTGCGCGGCTTTAAAATAGTCCCTGATATTTGGCAGCGCGAGCCCACCTTTGTCTTTGTTTAGCTGTAGGGTCTATATCTGATTCTTGGTCTCCTGCCCTGCCATATGAATCTTGAGATCCTTCTGTCCAGTTCTTGCCATGTTTTTTTGAGAGGTTCTACTGGTATTGTTTGGAAAAGGTATAGAAGACGTGGGAATATATTCATTTTGACTGTGTGGAGTGTGTAAATGAAGAGGCAGCTTCATGTCAGATGATTTATTACACACTCACATCTCACAAGCACAGAACAGAATGACTGGTTACAGCAAGCACTCCTCTCTATATAACAAGTCACCTTCACAAGCTTCAAGGCACTTCCTCATACACAGCATGATATTTACACTACACTTCATTCAACCCCCTCTCACCCTCTTGGGCATTGTTCTCCCATGTGTATTCATTGTCTCTGTCTGAGGTGCGAAATAACCTGACTTCCATACCGCCCCCCCAGCATCTTAGATAGAACAATAGAATATCAGTCCATATAGCTGATCCTCTGGTGCAGCCAGAACCATCTTGAACTTAACCCAGCCAAAACGGTGGAGATGACTGTGGATTTCAGGCGACACCCCCCTTCATTCCCCCCACTCACCATCCTCAACAGCACAGTGTCCACTGTGGACTCCTTCAAGTTTCTGGGTACCACAATCTCCCGGAACCTGAAGTGGTCCTCCCATATTGACACTGTCCGGAAAAAGGCCCAGCAGAGGTTGTTTTTTCTGCGTCAGCTCAAGAAGTTTGATTTGCCTCAGGAGCTGCTGGTTGTCTTCTTCACCGCCATCATCCAATCTGTCCTCTGCTTTTCCATCACTGTCTGGTTTGGATCTGCCACTAAACAGGACAAGACCAGACTGCAGCGGATCATTAAGTCTGCGGAGAGGATCATTGGTACCGACCTACCCTCCATTGAGAACTTATATCGGTCCATAACCAGGAAACGGGCGGGAAACATCTGTGCTGACCCATCACACCCCGGCCACAAACTGTTTGAACTTCTATCTTCTGGTCGTCGTTACAGATCACTGAAGGTCAAAACCACCCGTCACAGGAACAGTTTCTTTCCTCAAGCCATCACTCTGATGAACTCCTAACATTCACCTAGTCCTACCTGTTGCTGTACTCATGACTTTTCATCCATTATTACATTGCACATAACTCTCACACTGCTTTTTACTTCATTCACATTATATCACTGAATCTGAGTCCACATTGAAATACTGTGTGATTGTATATTTTTTCATATATTTCTGCAAAGTGTGGTTAGTCCGAGTAAATAACTGCATATATTCCTGTATATACAGTATTTGCATCCTTTTATAGAAACGTGGACAGACTGTAATTTACTGTACATACTCTGGTTGTCATTGAATCCTTATTTAAATCCTTCACCTGAACAACGAGAGCAAGTTTTTAGCCAAAGTCAAATTCCTTGTATGTGTTGTGCATACTTGGCCAATAAAGCTGATTCTGATTCTGATTCTGATATGCTGTTTCGGCTTCAGTCTCTTCCCATATCTGCTGTAACTGGGGTTTACTGCCTCCGTGGTGCTGCTGTGCCGGTGGGGGGCTGCTGGGAGTGTGTCCAACTGCGGGTGAGCCATGGTGAGGGGGGGGGGCGGTTTTCTGCTCTGTCCGTGTGGCTGCTCTGATGAATCGTTCCCCTGGGGAGTTCTCCGTGGGGGTCTTCCATGCCGAGGGGCCCTCACCAACAGCACTTGCTCATCTGCCACTACAAAGGCGGGTTTGAGTCTGTCTATGGCAATTTTCTCCTGTCTACCCCCCAAGTCTAGCACAAAATGCTTATCCCCTGTTTCCAACACTCTGAACGGTCCATCATAGGGTGGGTGCAATGGAGGGCGGTGGGCATTGTGTCTGACGAACACGAACTGCGCGTTCTTCAAAGTTTTAGGCATGAAAACACGCGGAAAACAGTGGTGGGCCAGGCCCGGCAGCGTGCCTGTGTTTGTGCTACCCTGCAAAAGCTGAGACGGGCAGCTGTCCGGCGCGGGATTATCTGGCAGAAATTCCCCGGGCAGCCGTAGGGGCTGTGCAAAAACCAGCTCTGCCGGGGAAGTTTCCAGATCCTCTTTTGGCGCGGAGCGCAACCCCAATAAAACCCACGGCAACCTGTCCACCCAATTTGCATCTGTCAGTGAAGTCCTGAGTGCTGCTTTCAGTGATCTATGAAAACGCTCGCATAACCCATTGGCCTGTGGGTTGTATGCGGTTGTGCGATGAATTGTAACACCCAGGCTGCGGGCCATTGCGGACCAGAGTTCAGAAACAAATTGAGGGCCCCTGTCGGACGTAATGTCCGACGGGACTCCAAAACGCGCCACCCATGCTGTTAAAAAAGTGCGTGCTACGTCTGCGGACGTGGTTGCCGCCAGTGGGACTGCTTCTGGCCAGCGCATGGTGCGGTCCATCACTGTCAGGAGGTGCGTGCACCCCTGTGATGGCGGGAGGGGGCCCACGAGGTCCACGTGAACATGGTCAAACCTCTTAGCCGGTACCTGAAACGGCTTCAAGGGAGCCTTCGTGTGTCTGTGTACCTTGGCTCGTTGGCACGCCATGCAGGCTGCAGCCCACTCTTTTACTTGTTTGCATAGGCTCGGCCACACAAATTTCTCTCCCACCATTTTGACCGACACGCGCACTCCTGGGCGTGCCAGAGTGTGAACCGACTCAAACACGCGGCGGCGCCACGCGACCGAGACCACCGGACGTGGGCGTCCCGTGGAGACATCGCAGAATGGGGGGGCATGCCATCTTGCAGCACTCTGCTCTCCAGCCTTAACCCTGTTGGTCCAGACTGGAGCGCGAGCACGTCTGCATCGCTAATCTGCTCCGCGGCCATGGCTGCATAATCTATCCCCACATAGACCGGGGCCACCACGGTGCGCGAGAGGCAGTCCGCCACCACATTCAGTTTACCCGACACATGCTGAATATCGGTAGTAAACTCTGAGATCGCGGCCAGCTGTCTCTGCTGCCGGCCCGACCACGGTTCTGAAACCTTGGCCATCGCGAACGTTAGTGGCTTGTGATCCACGAACACAGTGAAGCTGCGCCCTTCCATCCAGAACTGGAAGTGGCGTATGGCCAGGTGGAGAGCCAGCAACTCCCTGTCGAACGTGCTGTATTTACGTTCGCTGTCGCGTAAAGTTCTGCTGAAAAAAGCGAGCGGCTGCCAAGCCTCGGCGACGCACTGCTCTACGACAGCCCCTATGGCCACGTCTGAAGCGTCGGTGGTGAGCGCTATCCGGGCCACCGGGTCCGGATGCGCCAGTAGTGCGGCATTTGCCAGGGCTGCTTTAACCTCCGAGAACGCCCGCTCTCGCTCTGGGGTCCATTCAACCCTATCCACGGGTTTCTGTCTCTTGAGCGGGGTGTACAATGGTTGCATGAGCTGCGCTGCGCGGGGAAGGAAACGGTTACAAAAGTTCACCATCCCCAAAAATTCTTGCAGCGCCCTGACCGTCTGAGGCCGGGGAAAATCCGCCATGGCGCGCACTTTGTCAGGCAGCGGGATTGCTCCTTCTGGAGAGATGCGGTGCCCCAAAAAATCAATCTCCGTCACGCCGAACTGGCATTTCGCCGGGTTGATTATTAACCCGTGCTCCTCCAACCTCCGGAAAACCATCCTGAGGTGGGTTTCGTGTTCGTCTTCAGATGCACTGGCTACCAGGATATCGTCCAGGTAGACGAACATGAATGGGAGATCGCGCAGCACTGCATCCATCATGCGCTGGAACGTCTGTGCCGCATCTTTTAACCCGAATGGCATGCACAGGAACTCGAATAAACCGAACGGAATTATTACCGCTGTTTTGGGTATGTCCTCCGCATGCACTGGGACTTGATGGTAACCGCGGACCAGGTCTATTTTGGGAAAAATGTGTGCTCCGGCGAGGTGGACGGAAAAATCCTGTATGTGGGGAATTGGGTAGTGGTCGTGTGCGTGGCATTGTTCAACCTGTGGAAATCACCGCACGGTCGCCACGATCCCTCAGCCTTAGGGACCATGTGTAGCAGGGATGCCCATGGGCTGTTCGAACGCCTGATGATGCCCAACCTTTCCAGGTTGGTGAACTCCTTGCGCGCTATGGCCAGTTTAGCTGCGTCCAAGCGCCGAGGTCTTGCAAAAACGGGCGGCCCGGTGGTGGTGATAAAGTGCTCCACCCCGTGTTTAGCGATGGCTGCCGAAAACGTCGGGACCGTGAGTGCTGGAAACAGAGTGAGCAGTGCGTGGAACTTACCGCCTGGAGCTGTGATGTTGGCTTGTGCTGTTGGCTGGGTCATTCGAGCTATACAGGGGAGAGAGTCAAAGGACAGTGCATTAACCAGGCGCCTGTTAGCAACATCAACCAGTAAACCATGTGCACACAGAAAATCAGCCCCCAGGATATGGTAATTCAGTGCTGCTAAGACAAAAGTCCACTCATATGTACGGCCGTGTAGAGATAAGATCAGTGTCCTCTCACAAAAAAATGGTCTTAATTTCCGAGCCGTTTGCTGCCAACATCACGGGGCCGCTAGGTCCTGCCAGCCGTTCGGCGTAGGTCGGCAGGATGAAGCTCTTCTGGGCTCCGGTGTCCACGAGGAAAGGCCTCCCCGAGCGCGCGTCCGTCAAGTAGAGCAGCTTGTTCTCTTCACCGAGGGTCGCAGCTGCTACCGACCGCCGGCCTCGGCATTTTCCTGAGCGCTTGAACTGGCACGGTGGCACACATCTGCGTGCGTTCTCTCCGAAGCGGCGGTGATAGAAACAGAGCGTGTCTCTCTGGCGCTCCTTGGCCCCCGCTGCTGCTACCGTTGGTGGCTCCTCGCCTCCTCTGGTCGTCTCGCTGGGCTCCGCCACTGCCGTGTTGACTGTGATCGCCCTGGTGGTGAGGATGATCCTGTCTGCCTCCTGGGCTAGTGCACGGTAGTCCCGCGTGGCCAGCAACGGTGAATTGGCCAGAACCGCTCTCGCCACTGTTGGAAGGTTCCGGAGGAAAAGGTGGGCAAACAGAAAGTGCCCGTCGTCCGTGCCCATTAATGCCAGCATCTTCTCCATCAGGTCTACAGCCGACCCATCTCCTAACTCGGTCCGCGTCAGGAGCCTCTCCGCTCTCTCACATTCCAAGAGCGTGTAGCGCCGGGTGAGCGCAGCCTTGAGCGCCTCATATTTGTTGCTGGCTGGTGGCTGATCGAGCAGGCTCGCTACCTGCTGGGCTGTGCGGGAGTCCAGCACTGCTACCACATGGTAGAACTTGGTGTCGTCTGCTGTTACTCCCCGGAGGGCGAACTGGGCCTCGGTGTGGTGGAACCAAGAGCGTGGGTTGTGCTGCCAGAAATCCGGTAGCTTGACAGAAACTGCACACGCGTTGCTGGGGGTTCCAGTCCTGGCTGTCTGTGGAATGGCTGCTGCGTCTCTGGGGCTTCCCGACCGGGCCGGCTCCGGGGTTCTCGCCTCGTGTTCCATAATACGTCTTGGGTCACCAGTGTGGAGTGTGTAAATGAAGAGGCAGCTTCATGTCAGATGATTTATTACACACTCACATCTCACAAGCACAGAACAGAATGACTGGTTACAGCAAGCACTCCTCTCTATATAACAAGTCACCTTCACAAGCTTCAAGGCATTTCCTCATACACAGCATGATATTTACACTACACTTCATTCAACCCCCTCTCACCCTCTTGGACATTGTTCTCCCATGTGTATTCATTGTCTCTGTCTGAGGTGCGAAATAACCTGACTTCCATAACTGCTTCAGTTCTTTGTGCAGTACCCAAGAATGGTATCATATTCCATCTTGCTAGATCAGATTTTATTTTTGCCATCAGTGGATTATAGTTTAGTGTTATAATTTTGTTGAGTTGTTTCGGGATATTGACCCCCAGATATTTCATAGATTCCATCTCCCAGTTAGTTTTGAATTTGCTTAGTAAATATTGATTTGGGTTATAGTTGAATGTTAAAATTTGGGTTTATGCATGTTTAATTCGTACCCCGATAACTCTCCATACTCTGAAAAAACTGAGATTAGTTCTGGAAAAGAGGTGTCCAGCTGCCCCAGGTATATTAAAATGTCATCAGCAAAGAATGCTATTTTATGTTCTTTCTGACCAAGTGTAATACCTTGAATTTTTTGATTCTGTCTTATCTATTGGCTCAGAGGTTCTATGAAGATTGCAAAGAGCAGTGGAGACAAGGGGCAGCCCTGACGACATCCTCTTTCCAGTTCAAAAGATGATGATAATTTACCGTTAATCCTTATTTTAACTGTTGGTTTTTTATATAATGCCTGGATAGTTCTAATGAAGTTATTATGAAAATTGAAACTGGATAAGATTCTATATAGGAAAGACCAGTCAACCGAATCAAATGCTTTTTCAGCATCTAATCCCAATATGGCTGCATTTAAATTATATTTTTTTATATGATGAATTATGTGTAAAGTGCGTCTAATGTTATCTTGTGTCTGTCTTTGTCTTATAAAACCTGTTTGGTCTAAATTAATTAAGTCTGTCAGTATATTTTCTAACCTTTTGGCAAGGATAGCGGTAAAAAGGTTATAGTCCTGATTTAACACACTGATTGGTCTGTAGTTGGAGCAATCTCGTTTATCCTTTTCAGGTTTAGGTATGACTGCAATGACCTCTTCTCTCCAGGAGGGGGGATTTCCCCTGTGTGGAGGACATAGTTAAATGTTTTCAGGAGGAGAGGAGATAGTTGCTGTTTAAAGGTTTTGTACCACTCTGCTGTATAACCATCTGCTCCTGGGGATTTGTTAGCTTTAAGTTTCATAATTGCTTTTTCTAATTCTTTAGGTTGTATTTCTGCCAGTAGTTTTTTTATTTTGTGACTCAGTAAGTTGGTGACATAACGCATGGCTCAGGAGACACACATGCAGGCTCAGGGTAGATTTAATAGCTTTATTGAACAACAAGAGTGCGTGGCTGCGTGTCTGTGGGATAAGAATGTATTGGTGGTGGGCGTCTGCATCAGGCACGGGGGCAGGAAGCCGTTCAGCTGGACAACCCTAAGGGAGGAAGCAGAGGGAGAAGGGTAACGGGCACCACACCAATACAGAAGACTAAGACAGTTTGCTGGCTTACTTGGTTTGGGCTGGTGGCTGGCGTTAACAAGGGCATAGCCCGGGAGACAGCAACCTGGAGCGCCTGCAGCAGCAGCGAGGAGGCAGCGGCGAGGAGACGAGGTCCGCCGCCGGGGAATCCACCTGTGCACAGGGGAGAAGACTGGGAGAAAAAGAGGTGAGGGAAGCTTACTCAGATTTCCTTGCTTGGAGAAGGGGGTTCCTTGCAGCAAGAGATGCCGATGAGAACAGACGGCTTCAGGCCGAAGCCCAGGGCAGAGTGAGTTAAATACCTCGCTGCTGACGAGGCGCAGGTGTGCGCGCAGCTGGTGCCGCTGATGAGCGGTGAGTCATGACAGTACTCCCCCCTCTAGCAGCGCCTCCTGGCGATGGTTTCTCCGGGTGCGCTCAGTGGAACTCAGGGATGAGGGACGGGTCCAACACAAATGAGGAGTGCACCCATTGTCTCCATTCAGGTCCATAGCCCTCCCAGTCCACCAAATACTGCAACCCGCGACCCCGGCGCTGGGAGTCCAGGATGGCGGAGACTGCCCAGGCCGGATGGCCACCTATCATCCGGGGCGTGGGCTGCGCTGCAGGTGGAGGGCAGAGGGGGTCAGAGACCACTGGTTTAACCTTGGAGACATGGAAGGTGGGATGGATGCGGAGGGAGGGGGGAATAGCCACACGCACAGCCACCGGGTTGATGATCTGGGTAATGGGAAATGGGCCGATGAATCGTTGTGCCAGCTTCCTCCTCTCACCCTTTAAATTAACATCCTGTGTGGACACCCAGACTTGTTGGCCCACCTGGTAGGCAGGGGCAGGTCTCCTGCGCCGGTCCGCCGTGGACTTGTTGCACTCAGCCGTGCGTAAAAGCGCATTGCGCACCGTGGTCCAAAGGGAACGGCACCGCCTGAGGTGCGCCTGGACTGAGGGGACAGCCAACTCGCCCTCCTGCGCGGGGAATAGAGGTGGATCATAGCCCAGGGATGCCTTGAAGGGGGACATCCCAGTGGCAGAAGAGCGGGAGGTGTTGTGGGCGTACTCCACCTAGGCGAGATGTGTGCTCCAGGACGCGGGCTTAGATGCAGTAACGCAGCGGAGCGCAGCCTCCAGCTCCTGATTGGTCCGCTCACACTGCCCGTTGGATTGGGGGTGATGGCCGGAGGAGAAGCTTACTTTGGCTCCCAGGGCATTGCAGAAAGACCTCCAGACGTCCAAAGTGAACTGGGGACCCCGATCGGAGACCACATCAACCGGTATCCCGTGCAGTCTGACCACGTGCTGGATGAGGAGGTCCGCCGTCTCCAAGGCAGAGGGGAGCCCCCGTAGAGGCACAAAGTGGGCGGCCTTGGAGAACCGGTCAACGATGGTCAGGACTGTGTCGAAGTTGTTGGAAACGGGGAGACCGGTGACGAAGTCTAGAGCAATGTGCGACCAGGGCCTACCAGGGACGGGCAGGGGCTGGAGCAGGCCCGCGGGGGGAGTGTTACCTGACTTGCTGGTGGCGCAGACGGGGCAGACCCGGGCGTAGCGGGCGGCGTCCTTCCGCAGTCCCGGCCACCAAAAGGACCGTTGGAGGAGGTCGATCATCCGGGAGGACCCAGGGTGGCAGGTGAGCTTTGAGGTATGGAGCCAGTGGATAACCTCCCCCCGGACAGCAGATGGCACGAAAAGCCTCCCCTCCGGTCTGCCGCCAGGGTCCGGTTCCGACTCCTGCGCCCTCCGGATCTTGCTCTCAATGTCCCAGGAGACGGCCCCCACGACGCACGACCTGGGCAGGATGGTGTGGACCGCATCTTCTGACGCCTCAGGGGAGAATTGCCTGGAGAGGGCGTTGGGCAGGCCGTTTTTGGAGCCAGGCCTGTAGGTGATGTTAAACCTAAACCTTGCGAAGAACAGGGACCAACGCGCCTGGCGGGCGTTCAGACGCTTGGCAGTTCTTAAATACTCCAAGTTCTTATAGTCGGTGAGTACCACGAACGGCAAGGCGGCCCCCTCCAGCCAGTGGCGCCACTCCTGAAGCGCGAGTTTGATGGCCAATAGTTCTCTGTCCCCCACGTCGTAATTACGTTCCGCCGGGGAAAAGCGCCGAGAGAAGAAGGCGCAGGGCCGCTTGGCTCCGTTGGCTGGTGACCGCTGGGACAACACCGCCCCCACCCCCGTATCCGAAGCGTCCACCTCCACAATGCACTGCAGCGCGGGATCAACCTGGCTGAGGACCCGGGAGGAGGAAAACTCCGTCTTCAGCGCCTGGAAGGCAGCTGCGGCCTCTTCAGTCCACTGGAACGGGACCTTAGGGGAGGTGAGGCGGGTCAGAGGGCCGACGATGGTTCCAAAATTAGGGACGAAGCGGCGGTAGAAATGGCAAACCCGATGAACTGTTGCACCTGTTTCCTCGAGGTTGGCGTGGGCCAATCTACCACCGCTTTGACCTTCGCTGGGTCCAGGAGCACCTGGTCATGGGAGATAACGAACCCCAGGAAGGAAGTTGTCTTGGTGTAGAACTCACATTTCTCCGCTTTCACATATAGTCGGTTCTCCAGTAGCCTCTGAAGGACCCGCCTCACGTGGATCCGGTGCTCGTCCCTGGATCTGGAGAAGATGAGGATATCGTCCAGGTAGACGAACACAAACAGGCCGATGAAATCCCGGAGGACATCATTTATGAGGCGCTGAAAGACAGCTGGAGCATTGGTCAGCCCAAACGGCATGACTAGGTATTCAAAGTGGCCATTTGGGGTACGGAAGGCAGTCTTCCATTCATCTCCCTCCCGGATCCGGACGAGGTGGTACGCGCTGCGGAGATCCAGCTTGGTAAACCAGGTCGCCCCCTGGAGGGAGTGGAAGGCGGTGTCCATCAGGGGCAGGGTGTAGCGGTCCTTCTCCGTGATGTCGTTGAGGGCACGGTAATCAATACAAGGACGAAGGGAGCCATCCTTTTTGCCCACGAAGAAGAACCGTGCGCCTAATGGTGATGATGATGGGCGGATAATCCCAGCACTGAGCGACTCCTTCAAATACGTGTTCATCGCCTCCTTCTCTGGCGCTGACAGACTGTAGAGGCGTCCCGAGGGTAGAGGTGCCCCCTGGCGGATGTTAATGGCACAGTCATAGGGCCAGTGTGGAGGAAGAGACATCGCCCTGGACTTGCTGAAGACCGCGCCCAGGTCATGGAACTCCGAGGGCACCAGGGTGAGATCCGGAGGCGAGGTGTCCTTAGCAGAGGGAGGAGAGGACGGGGCGCAGGCAGCGGATTGGAGACAGGTGCCCATGCAAAAGGAGCTCCAGGCAGACACCCTACTGGTCTTCCAGTCCAGGACGGGGTTGTGGAGGCAGAGCCATGGGTATCCAAGGATGACAGGTGTAATAGAGGAAGGCAGGACATAGAAGGTGATGTCCTCCCGGTGGTTCCCCGAGATGATAACCGGTATGGGGGACGTCCGGTGAGTCACTTTTCCCAGGGAGACACGGGAGAGATTGACTAGGGCGAGAGGAGAATCGAGAGGGTGGCAACGGATGCCCAATCGGGTTGCCAGGCTTTGAGATATGAAGCTACCCTCCGCGCCTGAATCCACCAGTGCATGAGTGAGATGCCCTGTGGGGTTGTGGCAGAAGCGGATGGGCAGCGTCAAATGTGTGAGGGGAGTTAACCGATTAGCGTCCGCGAGGCCCCCTACAGTGACTCACGGACCTCCCCGTTTGATTTCTCCGGACAATGCTCCACCGTGTGCTGGCTGCCCCCGCAATACATGCAGAGGCCCAACTCACGGCGACGTTGTTTCTCCGCTAGGGGGAGCTTTGTCTGGCCCGTCACCCTCGGCTCCAACTCCTCGGAGGGCTCCGGCGGCGGTAACGCCAGGGGGCGAGCTTGGGGCAAGCGCGCCGAGGCACCCCGCGAGCGAGAAGAGGACTTCCGCTCCGAGGCGCGCTCGCGCAGCCTGTTATCCAAGCTAATAGCAAGGGAAGTCAGCTCCGCTAGCGTCTCGCCGGCCAGCTCATCCCTCAGTCCAGAGTTAAGACTGCGAAGGAAGATGCTGCAGAGCGAACGCTCTTCCTAGCCGACTTCCTCCGCGGTAACCCGGAAGTCGATCACGTAATCGGCCGCCGATCGGCTCCCCTGCTGGAGGCTGAGAAGGCGATCGACCTGGACACTATCCATATGCGAGTGATCGAACACTTCCAGAAATTGTCGCACGAACTGGCCATAGGTGAGGGTGGCGTAGCTGGGCTTCACGGCGTAAGCCCAGGTAAGCGCTCGACCCTCCAAGAGGTTACCTATATAGCCAATCCGGCTGTGGTCTGAGGGGAAGTCTCCGGGGACGCGGTGGAACATGGACTCACACTGCATGATAAACCCTCGCACTCCACCGAGCTTGCCGCTAAAGCGGGCGGGGGTGGGGATGGGTGTGAGTCGTGCCGGGGCACCCGGAGCAGGCTGGACGGCCGCCGGAGCAGCGGAAGCTGCGCCACCCAGACAAACCGGGGGGAACGGTTGTTGGGGGTCCAGGCGGTCTAATCGGTTAGTAATTATTGTTAATTGATTAAGGATCACTTGTTGTTGGTGGGCTATTAGATCCACCCGAGCCTCGAAGGTGGAAAGACGGCGTGCAAGCCCGCTGTCTGCCGAGCCGCTCTGCTGAAGCCGTACTGACATAACGCACGGCTCAGGAGACACACACGCAGGCTCAGGGTAGATTTAATAGCTTTGTTGAACAACAAGAGTGCGTGGCTGTATGTCTGTGGGATAAGAATGTATTGGTGGCGGCCGTCTGCGTCAGGCACGGGGGCAGGAAGCCGTTCAGCCGGACAACCCTAAGGGAGGAAGCAGAGGGAGAAGGGTAACGGGCACCACACCAATACAGAAGACTAAGACAGTTTGCTGGCTTACTCGGTTTGGGCTGGTGGCTGGCGTTAACAAGGGCGTAGCCCGGGAGACAGCAACCTGGAGCGCCTGCAGCAGCAGCGAGGAGGCAGCGGCGAGGAGACGAGGTCCGCCGCCGGGGAATCCACCTGTGCACAGGGGAGAAGACTGGGAGAAAAAGAGGTGAGGGAAGCTTACTCAGATTTCCTTGCTTGGAGAAGGGGGTTCCTTGCAGCAAGAGATGCCGATGAGAACAGACGGCTTCAGGCCGAAGCCCAGGGCAGAGTGAGTTAAATACCTCGCCGCTGACGAGGCGCAGGTGTGCGCGCAGCTGGCGCCGCTGATGAGCGGCGAGTCATGACAGTTGGGGAAGATTTAATGTATTTAGGAAGGCTTTGGATGTGTCTTTGTGTTTTTTGAGGGAGCACAAGTTCTTGTAGTAATTCTCGAAGCTTTTAAGAATTTCCTGAATTCTAAATTTTATTTCCTTTGATACTGGGTCTCTGATTTTGTAGATTGCTCTCTCCGTTTGTTGTTTCCTCAATTTATAGGCTCGTAATTTTGCCGATTTGCTACCTGTTTCATAATATTTTTGTTTCAGAAATGTAAGTTTCTTCTGGATTTCTATTGTGTAGATCTCATTTATTTGTTTTTTTATTTCCTTAATTTTGAGCGAGTCATTAGAATGAGTGTTGTCTTTGTGCTCTTTTTCTAATTTCTTAAGTTCTGACTCTAATGTGATTAATTTTTCTTGTCTCAGTTTCTTTTGGAGTGCCAGTTTTGTGATAATCTTTCCCCTTATTACAGCTTTGCATGCGTCCCACAGTATTAAAGGGGATACTTCTCCATTATCATTTTCTTCCAAATATCTGAGAATATCTGGTTCCAATTCATCTTTCAGTGGTCCTTTCAGCACATTTGAATTTAACCTCCAAGAAAATGTATTATTTGTGTATTTTTGGATATTTAAGTCCATATAGATCGGACTGTGGTCAGAGAGATCCATCAGTCCTATTTTACATGTTTTTACTCTTCCAATGTCTCTATTAAACATAAAAAAATAGTCAACCCTTGAGTATGATGAATGTGGTGCTGAGTAAAATGGATAATCTTTTACACTGGGGTTGAATTCCCTCCACACGTCACAGATTCCCATTTCTTTTAGTAGCATCCGAGTTTTTCTACTTTGAGTGTTATTCTGATGTGGAGAATTACCTGATGCATCCCAGTATGGATTCAGTCTTAGATTGAAGTCTCCACCACATATCACTAAACCTTGGGCTTTAGTTATCATTAGGTCAAATACATTTTTATAAAATTTCCATTTAGCCCCTGGAGGTGCATATACATTCAGCAGGGTGATATCTTCTCCCTCTAGCCGACCAAGTACCATGCTAAATCTCCCTTTTTTATCTTTGTGTTCTGAATTTTTTTTCAAATATAATTTTGGTTGAGATCAATGTCGCTACCCCTCTCCTCCTCCCTGACTTATATGAAGATGAAGAGATCAGTTTAAATCCTTGTCTATTAAGTTTAGTGTGCTCCAAGTCTGTTAGGTGGGTCTCCTGTAAAAATATTATTCCTGCTTTGTCTTTTTTCATTTTGCCTAGAATCTTGGATCTTTTAACTGGATTCAGAATCCCTTTTACATTATATGAGATTATTTTGGTTGCACCCTGTTTCTCCATTGTATTGTCTTATTTTGTATAACAGTATAGTGGCCCTCTTTTATGCTACTCAGAAACTGAAAGAACATTAAGAACATAAAAAACATTAAGAACATAGTATATAAAACTTTAAAACAAAAAACTGTCAAAAGATCCTCCTGAACTGAGGTCTTTTTAGCGACCTTAGAAGAGTCTTGATGGTGTGTTGGCTCTGAGGGAAATTCCTCAAACTTTGTTACGTGTTGAGGGCCCTCTCTTACCCCTGTAAGTTGTCCCATGTTTTTAATGTGATTTTCAGATCCCAATCCGAACTTGTAATGATTTTTTTTTTTTTTTTATGCCTATAGCCTATGAAATTGTGCGCAACCTCCCACCACCATCACAGCAAACAGTCACGTTAATACAGTATTTGTTAGTGTGGAGAGTTCATGTGGTTCATTGTCACATTTCTATTTTAACAAGTTTTTTTTTTTTAAAGACTTATTTGTTTCTAATATTATGACTGTTCCATGAAATGTTTTACCACTTCATATTTGCTGATTCTGCATCTCCTTTAATGTTTGTTACCTTGTAGGAGGAGGGTTGGATGTGCAGACTGATTAAAAATATCGTTATTCCCTCCTGAAAGCGTCCAGTTTTTCCTTATAGCCCTTATAGCCCTGGCGCTTATAGCCCTGGCGCTCTCCTTATTGTGTGAACCCTTGCAACACCACACTGGTGTCAGAAGTGGGTCCACGGAGAAGGTGGAAGCCAGAATCAGGAAGAAGATTTGGCAGCTCGAGCGGCTCATCACTCAGCTGGAGATGAACAATAGAGCCGACACACTGACCGCTGTGCAGGTTGCGCTGGCCCTGGAGGGCAGGGCTTTCTGCACGCTATCTGACCTTCGGCCTGAGGAACGTCGCAGCTGGCCACTGCTACAAAGAGTGCTCCGGAGGTGGTTTGGGAGAGTGACCAATGCTGAGCACACCCAGGAACAGCTGGCCAACCGCTGGCGAGGTAACCGAGAGAGCCTGGGAGCATACGCAGCGGACATATGGCTGCTGACGCGACGTGGCTACCTGGATTTTAAGCCTGGGGGGTGGAGAAGCTCGCCCTCCAGCGCTTCATCTGGGGGCTCCACCCGGCCCGGCTCCAGGACCTCATCCGGATTCACACCACAAGCAGCTGGGAGATGGCTGTGGCAGAAGCGGAGCAAGTGGAACGGATGATGGATTATGCAGCTGATGTGTCGTCTCCGAGGCAGAGAGCTTTCCAGGCCACAGTTGAGAGCAAGGAGGAGGAGGAACTGCGCCGGACTACAGTGGCGCGGCCAGTGAGAAGACAACAATGGCGGTGCGAGGAAGGGTGCTTCCGCTGTGGGGAGCCAGGACACATCGGGCAGTACTGCCCGGCACCCACCCCACGACAAACTGCCCCCGCGCCAGCTTTAAACTAGAGCGAGGTGGTATGGACGGGGACCTGCTGCCTCCCACAGACATTTTCCCCAATGAACTGCCACCACGTTTGGGCCAAATTGGACACTCGCTAGAGATGTATCTGCAGTGCAGCTTGGACAGCATGCCAATCCAGGCCCTGACTGACACCGGTTCTACCATCTCCCTGGTCCGGCCTGGAGTGCTGCCCGGTATGGACGAGGCAGGACCACAGGGGTGGGAACCCACTGGGTGCTGCATCACTACAGCCACTGGTCAGTGCGCCAGGCTGGGGGGACGGAGAGTTCTTGTGGTGGGGGTGGCTAGCCAGAATACAAACCACCTGTTCTGGCTGGCTGACATCCAAGATCCCTTCATTATTGGACTCGATCTGCTCGCAGCATGGGGCGCAACAATTGACACCGCCGATCGTCTCTCCTGCTGGGGGCTCGGACCATCATGCTCTGCAGCGGGACCCAGAGGAGGAACTTGGGGGGCCTGCGTGATCAAGGGGCCGCCAGAACGGACCGAACTGGGCAGGTCGTGGCCAGAACTGAACATAGCAGCACCACCAGCACGAGCAGAGAGAGCACAATCGCCAACAGAGACGGGGGTGGTGGTGGGGGTGACAGCAGAGCAGGTCAATGTGTCAGCAGAAACACAGCAGGCGGTTGAGGAATTGTTCCAGCAGAGCTGCAGTGGACTAGAATTGGGACAGAGACATCAGCTGTGGGAGCTGTTGGACTGCTACATTGACGTCTTCGCTGCCAAGGATGAGGAATGCACCCGAACCAGCTTGGTGCAGCACCAGATTGACACCAGTGAGACCAGGCCGATCTGGCTCTGCTCCCGCCGTCTGCATTTTTCAAGGCGGGTGGTGGCAGAACAAAAAATACAGGAAATGCTGGTGGCAGATGTTATTGAGCCCTCCAGCAGCCCCTGGGTGGCGCCGGTGGTTCTGGTTAAGAAGGATGGTTCGTGGCGGGTCTGTGTTTATTACCGGCACCTGAATGACATCACCCACAAGGATTCCTACCCTCTGCCCTGCATTGATGACACACTGGATTATATCACCGGCTCCAGCTGGTTCAGCTTGCTGGACCTCCGCAGCGGCTATTGGCAGGTTGAGCTGTCACCGGAGGCCCACCAGAAAACAGCCTTCTCCATCGGGCAGGGACTGTGGCAGTTCAAGGTGATGCCGTTTGGACTTTGCAATGACCCGGCCACCTTTGAACGTCTGATGGAGTGAGTGCTGGCTCACGTACCCCGGGGCCGCTGCATTGTTTATCTGGATGACCTGCTAGTTCACGCAATTGACTTTGATGGCGCCTTGTCCAACCTCCAGAAAGTATTAGACGCCATCCGACGGGCTGGGCTGCGGCTGCACCTGCGGAAATGCCACTTATTTCGGCGAAAAACCACCTTCCTGGGCCACTTCGTCAGCACAGCGGGAGTCGCCAATGATCCAGAGAAAGTGGCAGCGGTGAAAAATTGGCCAGTACTGCGGGACGTGGGAGAGTTACAGAGTTTTCTTGGACTGGCCTCCTATCATAGGAGGTTTGTGAAGGATTTTGCCACCATCGCCAGCCTGCTGCATCAGCTGACACAGAAGGGCTGCACGTTTGAGTGGAGTGAGGACTGTGCTGCTGCTTTTTCCCGGGTTTGTTCAGCGGTCATCGGAGCCCCTGTGCTGCAGTATCCCGACCCGAACTACCCCTTCATTGTGGACACAGACGCCAGCAACCAGGGCATCGGGCGGTGTCATCCTAGGAGGGAGAACACAAAGAGCAAGCAGTTGCTTTTTTCAGCTGCACTCTCAGCAGAGCCGAAAGGAATTATTGTGTTACTCACCGAGAGCTGCTGGCTGTCATCCAGGGGCTTTGTCATTATCGCCCATATGTGTATGGGGGCAGGTTCCAGCTCAGGACGGATCATGCTTCCCTGAGCTAGCTACTAAATTTTAAAGAGCCGGATGGACGGTTGGTGAGATGGCTGGAGGCACTGCAGGATTATGATTTTCAGATTGTGCATCGGGCAGGCCGCCTCTATGCCAACGCTGATGCGCTGTCTCGGCATCCCTGTGCTGCAGAGGACTGTTGGCACTGCCAGCGGGCAGAGGACCGAGACCAAGCCGTCCTATGGGCTGCTGCTCTCTGGACTGCTGTGAGCAGGAATAACACAGCGGCGCACAGCTCCTCCTCGGATAATCAGTCAGCTCTCCCCAGCAATGATGTCACTGTGGCCCTCAGCGTGCAGTAACTGCAGAGCAAGCAGGATAGAGATCCGGTCATCTCCTGGGTTTGGCAGTGGTTTGACGCGGGCCAGTGGCCCGCCTGGGGTGCTGTGTCTGCGCTGGAGCCAGAGATCCAGAAGACCCGGACTTCTCCGCTGCATCCACAGAGCGACAGCCTGGTCGAACTTTTCAATAGGACTCTAACCACCCAGCTTGCCGTCCTCGTGGACCAGCGACAGTGAGACTGGGACCAGCATCTGCCCTTGGTTCTGTGGACGTACCAGACGGCACCTCAGGAATCCACCTGGTGCACCACTGCAACGCTGATGTTTGGACCGAGCTGCGCACACCGGTGGATTTGGTGTTCGGCCACCCCCCCAGAGCCGGAGTTAGAGGGCAAACCAGGGTTGGATTACTTGTTTTGCTTGAGATAACATCTCCATACGGTGCACGAACTGGCTCGGGAGGTCCTGGCAGCGGTGGGGAGTCGGCAGAAGCGAGCATATGACTCCCGCTGCCAGGGGAAAGACTTTGCACCAGGGGATCGAGACTGGGTTTTCTGCCCAGAGTGCAAAAAGGGACTGTTGCCAAAACTGGCGAGCCATTGGTCTGGACCATGTGTGGTCCTACAGAGACTGTCGGATGTCGTGTACAGGGTGAGGCTGCAGAAAAGGAACCGGATCGTGGTGCTTCACTGTAACTGTCTCGTCCCGTACCAGCTATCTGTCTATCAAGTACATTAACTACTACAACTCCCTCAACTGATATCTGCTTAGATAAGTTTACTCCAATTGACCGCTTAGAGTTGGATAAAATAATTTCCTCATCTAAGTCTTCATCTTGCCTTTTGGACCCTATTCCTTCCAGGTTATTTAAAATTATCTTCCCAATTATTGGTATTCTTCTTATAATTAATTCTTCTTTAACTCTGGGTTATGTACCACTGGCTTTTAAAACTGCTGTAATTAAACCCTTACTCAAAAAACCAACGCTCGATCCAGGAGTTTTGGCCAATTATCGACCAATCTCTAATTTGCCTTTCATTTCAAAAATCTTGGAAAGAGTTGTTGCTGCACAATTATCTGACCATTTGCAGGGAGCTGGTTTGTTTGAGATGTTTCAATCTGGGTTCAGAGCTCATCACAGCACTGAAACTGCCTTAGTGAAGGTCACTAATGACCTCCTGATTGCATCTGATAATGGACTTGTCTCTGTTCTTGTTCTTTTAGATCTCAGTGCAGCCTTTGACACTATCGATCATGCCATTCTACTTGATAGATTAGAACACTTTGTTGGACTGAGTGGAACTCCGTTGCAGTGGTTTAGATCTTATTTGTCCGACAGATTTCAGTTTGTTCATATCAATGATGAATTTTCTTCCAACTATAAGCTCAGTCACGGAGTTCCACAGGGATCTGTGTTGGGCCCTACTCTTTTTAGTTTATATATGCTCCTGTTAGGCAATATCATCAGAAAGCACTGTATACATTTTCACTGTTATGCAGACGACACAACTATACCTGTCAATGAAGCCCGATGATTGTAATCAATTAGCCAAGTTAGAAGCCTGTCTTAAGGACATCAAAGCTTGGATGACTTGTAATTTTTTACTGTTAAACTCTGATAAGACTGAAGTCATTCTTGTTGGCCCAAAACATCTTAGAAATTCCTTTTCAAATTATGCCCTTAATTTAGATGCCGCCACTCTCACTCTGAACAGTTCTGTGAGGAACCTTGGAGTTATTTTTGATCAAGATTTGTCCTTTAATTCGCACATTAAAACTGTTTCTAAGACTGTCTTCTATCATCTATGCAATATTGCCAAGATCAGGAGCATCTTGTCTCTGAATGATGCTGAGAAACTGATTAACGCCTTTGTCAGCTCTCAATTAGATTATTGTAATTCGCTATTATCTGGTTGTCCTAAAGTATCCTTAAAAAATCTTCAGTTGATTCAAAATGCTGCTGCTAGAGTTTTAACTGGCTATAGAAAAGAGATCATATTTCCCTGGTTCTGTCCTCCCTTCATTGGCTTCCCATAGAATTTAGAATCAAGTTTAAAATCCTTCTTCTTACTTTCAAAGCTCTTAACAATCAGGCCCCCCAATATATAAAAGATCTGATATTATCTTACCATCCTAATAGAGCATTACGCTCCCAAACTGCTGGCTTACTTGTGGTGCCCAGAATCTCCAAAAGTACAGTGGGAGGCAGAGCCTTCTGCTACCAAGCTCCTTCTCTCTGGAACCAGTTACCACTCTGGGTCCGGGAGTCAGACTCGGTCTCTGTTTTTAAGAACAGGGTAAAATCCTTCCTTTTTAAGGAGGGATTTTGTGTCTCTTAACCCCACTTTTGTTCTGTTGTTATTTGATCCATACTGCTGGTTGACCTCCAATAATGTACTTGGCATCTTACTGTTATGTTCTTTATGTCTGTCCTCTCCATCCTCCCTATCCCCTCACCCCCAGCCAGTCGCAGCAGATGACTGCCCCTCCCTGAGCCTGGCTCTGCTAGAGGTTTCTTCCTGCCAAATGGGAGTTTTTCCTCTCCACTGTTGCTTAGTGCTTGCTCATAGGGGATCATCTGATTCCTGGGCTTTTCTGAGACTGTGTGGTTTTTTCTGCACTGTGGCGCCACGAGACGGCTTCTGTTGTGATGTGGCGCAGTGTAAATAAAGCTGAATTAAATTTGCCCCGTGGGTAGTCGAGCCGGAGGCTTCATCCCAATCAGACACCCCAGCCGAGGTGCGAATGGACAATAAAGGCGCTTTTCCACTAGGGTCAGTACGGTACGGTTCGGTACGGGACGGGACAGTACATTTCGGCCCGCTTTGTTTTTCCACTGCACTAGGTCCCATTTGAAGTGGGTGGGGAATAGTTACAGGGAGGCGGTGCAACCCTCTCCCTCCCGCTACGTATCGTCGGCCTCCGTCGGTCTATGATGACCATGGAAGAGAATCCTAAATGTCTACTCTGGTGGAACAGCACCGCCTGTGGCTGAACAGGCAGATGCGTGAATGGCAGTCCCTGTCACACAGGTCGCACTTGTGGGTGGTCTCCGTGCTGCTGGGTCTGTGGCAGTTCTTCCTGCAGGTCCTTTTTTCATCTGCTGCAGCAGTCAGTCTCTCTTCACCCGCCTTGAGCTGGCTGGTCAAGGTGCCTCTCCATTTGGAGCGGTCCGTTGCAAGGTCCTCCCAGCGCTCTGTGTTGATCTCCAGGGCCTTTATGTCTCTCTTGCAGACGTCTCTAAAGCGCAGCTGTGGGTGGCCAACGTCTCTCCTGCCAGTCGCCAGTTCCCCGTAGAGGACGTCTTTGGGGATTCTGCCATCCTCCATACGGTGAACGTGGCCTAGCCAGCGGAGCCTGCGCTGCCTGAGTAGAGTGAACATGGAGGGAAGGCCAGCACGGGACAGAACTTCTGTGTTGGGCACTTTGTCCTACCAGGATATGTCCAGGATGTGGCGAATGCAGCGCAAGTGGAAGGAGTTCAGTCTCTTTTCCTGCCGGGCGTATGTTGTCCACGTCTCACTCCCATAGAGCAGTGTGCTGATGACGCAGGCGTTGTACACTGCCATCTTCGTCTTGACAGAGAGTTTGGGATTCTCCCACACTCGTGTGGTGAGGCGAGCGAGTGTGAAGGCTGATTTTCCAATCCTCTTGTCGATCTCTGTATCAAGGGAGAGGTTGTTGCTGATCGTGGACCCCAGGTACGTGAACTGATTCATGACCTCCAGCTCGTAGTCGTCGATGGTGATGGTTGGTGGTGCTTCCGTGCCTTGCGCCAAGACGTTAGTCTTCTTCAGGCTGATGGTAAGCCCGAAGTCCTTGCATGCCTGGGAGAAGCAGTCCATCTGAGTCTGAAGCTCCTGCTGTGTATGGGTTGCAACTGCAGCATCGTCTGCGAACAGCATGTCTCTGATTAGAGTCTTGCGTACTTTGGTTCTGGCTTTCAGGCGGGCGAGGTTGAAAAGCCTGCCGTCAGATCTTGTGTGCAGGTAGATTACCTCTGTTGCTGTGCTGAAGGCATGCCTCAGGAGCATAGCAAAGAAAATCCCAAAAAGGGTTGGCGCAAGTACACAGCCCTGTTTCACTCCGCTGCATATGTTGAATGGCTCTGAGACGTTGCCGTCGTGCTGCACTATCCCCTGTATGTTGGTGTGAAACGATTCGATGAGGCTTTGCAACTTTGGTGGGCATCCTATCTTTGGCAGGATCTTGAAAAGGCCCTCTCTGCTGACCAGATCGAACGCTTTGGTGAGGTCGCTGAAGGCGACGTACAGGGGCATGTTCTGTTCTCTGCATTTCTCCTGGAGTTGGCGGATGGAGAATATCATGTCTACCATCGATCGCTCAGCACGGAAACCACACTGAGACTCGGGGTAGACACGTTCGGCAAGCTTCTGTAGACGAACGAGAACAACTCGTGCGTAGACTTTGCCAACAATGCTGAGGAGGGAGATGCCCCTGTAGTTGTTGCAGTTGCTTCTCTCCCCTTTGTTTTTGTAGAGGGCGATGATCTTGGTGTCCCTCATGTCCTGTGGTACGGCACCTTCCTTCCAGCACTGGCAGAGGACGTCATGCAATGGCAGCAGTAGGGCAGTCTTGCAGTGCTTGATCAGGTCGGGGGGTATGCCGTTGTTGCCGGGTGCCTTGCCAGCGGCCAAGCTATCAATGGCCTTGCTGAGTTCGTCGATGGTTGGCTCAGCGTCAAGTTTGTTCATGGATGGCAGGCAGTCAATGGCATCAACGGCTGACGGTGTCACGGTGTTCTGTCTGGAGTAGAGGTCGGAGTAGTGTTCCACCCATCTCTCCATCTGCTTGTTCTTTTCTGTGATCATCTCCCCAGTGGAGGATTTGAGGGGGGCCGTCTTGCTCTGAGCCGGACCAAGTGCTTTCTTGATGCCATCGTACATACCACGGATGTTCTCTGTTATGGCAGCGGTTTGAATGTCTTGGCTGAGCTGAGTCCAGTACTCGTTGGCACAGCGCCGAGCAGTCTGCTGAACTTTGCTTCTCGCAGCCCTGAGAATCTGGAGATTCTTCTTGTTTGGGTACTTCTTGTACTCAGCAAGTGCTGAGAGCTTGGCTTCAATGACGGGGGTCATCTCGGTCAACTTGGCATCAAACCAGTCCTGTGACTTCGAGGTCTTCCTCCCAAAGGTAGCCAAGGCTGTGCGGTGGATGGTGTTTCGCAGCTCTTCCCACTTCTGCTTTGCAGATTCTCCTTCTTGTGGTACACCAAGTTCCTTCTCAAAGGTGGAGGCAAACTGCTCAACAAGTTGTGGTTGGGCCATCTTGCTGGTGTCAATCCGTGCCTTTCCAGGCTGTCTAGCACGACGGAATTTCTTCAGCTGCAGCTTGACCTTGCAACACACCAATGAATGGTCTGTGTCGCAATCTGCACTCTGGAACGAACGGGTGATTAGCACGTTCTTCAGTGAGGTGTGCCTGGTCAGGATCAAGTCCAGCTGGTGCCAGTGCTTTGAGTGCGGATGTTGCCAGGAAACCTTGTGTTGGGGCTTGGTCTTGAAGAACGAGTTTGTGATGCACAGATCGTGATATGTGCAGAACTCGAGCAGCCGCTGTCCGTTGTCGTTCATTCTGCCCACGCCAAATGGTCCAAGACAGGAGGGCCGGGAGTCATGGTCAGCGCCCACTCTGGCATTGAAGTCTCCAAGGAGAATGAGTTGTTCAGAGTTGGGGATGATCCTGACAGTTGTTGCGAGATTCTCGTAGAACTCGTCTTTTGCCTCTGGTGTGGCTGTCAGTGTTGGGGCATACACACTGACGAGGGTGACTGGGCCTTGAGTGGTGTTGAGGCGGAGGGTGAGGAGTCGTGCAGAGCCATTGCTGCCCGGTTCCACCATCTTCAGCAAGGTGTTCTTCACTGCAAAGCCCACTCCGTGTTCCCTGTGTTCGTCACTGCCCTTTCCCTGCCAGTAGTACGTGTAGTCCTTCTCTCTCAGTGTGCCTCCATCAGCCAACTGTGTTTCCTGGAGAGTGGCGATATCCACTTCCAGTCTCTTCAGCTCATTATTGATGATGGCAGTCTTCCTGGTGTCGTTGATGTCCTTGAGGTTAGCAGCGAGTCCTGTCATCATAGTGCGGACGTTCCAAGTTCCCAGTTTTAGAGTTGGTCTCTTTTGTTTTTTTGTCTTGCCTGGTGCGAAGGTTCTCAGCCTGCTGTTTGGACTTCTCCTCCTCCCCATGCACCCAATGAGGAAAGCAAGCTGTGGTGGGACAACACCTTATTGGCTGGGGGCTGCCCAGCTTGAGGCGGGCGGTAGCTGTCCAGTGAGATCTGATGATCCCTCCCACTGTTGGGAACAACCCCTGGCGCCACGCTCTACGCCAATTGAGCAGTGGCTTATAACCGGTGACTGTCATTCCCCGTGTTTTGTCTACGCCAAAGGCGAAGCTGGAGTGTCCTCTCCAGTGATCCGGTGTTCTACCTTCCAGCGTTGGGCATTGGTAGGATTCAAGCCTGGGCAGGAAGATATGGAGGACAAGATGTTGCCCATGCAGCATGTCCCCCCTCTCCACGCCACTGATGAATCCAAAGGAACAGCAGGGCTGCTACAGTTTGGCACCAGCGCCATCGCAGGAGCTGCCAGAACGATGTTGAGCACAACAGAGAACTGCCTTAGGGACTCCGACTCCGGATTTTTCCTCAGGGTTGACTCCCGAAGCCTTTCCCGTGACCGGGTGTGCCGCAAGGCAGCAGAGGTTTGAAATCAGGGTTTACCTTCCCCTAGATGGGCTACCTTCCCAGGTTGACGAGCCACCATCTACCTGAAGCATCTGGTTTTAAGGCGCCAGAGATCCGCCCTCGCCCCTTCTCCTATTAGTAAAAGCAGTTCCGCCAGGCTTAGAGGCTAAACCACACGGGCAGGCTAGGTAAAACGCTATGTAAAACAAGCGTAATTGGCGTAAATCAAGCGTAACATTACGCAAAACACAAGTTGGCAGGATACGAGGCGTCTGAGTTCTCTGGCTGTTTTTGCCAGAATAAAGGCAAAAATGGAGAACAGAAGGCAAACCCGCAATACGACACACTCTGGAAAAATACTGGAGCATTTAGGAAACCGTAGAGCAGTATAAAAGAGAAGACATGAGGATACGAACTACATTACGTATGACGGTAAGCTAATGATTGCTAATACTACTTTGCGTTTAAGTCCGCCGTACAACATTGTAATGTCCGCAAGTTATCGATATTAGGTACTGAAATATGTATTCTGTGTGTGTGTGTGTTTCAGATGGCTCTCTTGTGGCAAAAATATCACTTCAAACGGTCGGCAGTAATGTTTAACACAGTGATGTGACCCCAACTTCACGAACGCAAAGTGGCTATAATGTCTGTAGAAATGTTTAGCTTCCTGTGCAAAAAATTGCTCTGATCTGTGTCAAAATCATGGAGAGACTGTTGAGATGTCATGGAATTTATCTGCTCCAGCCAGTGGTGTCGTGGCAAAACATGGATCAGGTGCCATATAGTAGCATATGAGCTGTAAAATATATATATTTAAACAGGTAAACAGTACTGAATTAGGCATAAGATATATTTAACAATTATGATGCATTTTAAGCCAAAACAAAGGGATCTAGGATTAAAAGTAATTAAAATTATGCAGTCACAAGGTTACATGGAGAAATACGTGGATTAACTGGGAATATATCGTACTGAGTATTGCTGACTACATGTAGATTGTAGAGGCACATGGGGAAAACATAATGTGTAACATCTTAGATAAGAACAAAGAGCAGAGTTTTCCTTGGAGATAACAGGGAGTTGTGAAGGATGAATGCAGTGTGATCTTTTGTGTATCAGAGACTGCTAGGAGGATGTTAAAGGATTAAGGAAGTGAATGCAATGTGACCTTTGATGTGTAGAAGTGGCTGAAGGGAGGCCTGAGTATTTAAGAGAAGAGTCTTGTCTGAGATGCTGTCTTTCTGACTATGCATATGTGTGAGATGTGTAATAAACTGTCTGAGTCAAATCCGCCTCGTCATTTACACACTCCACACTGGTGACCCAAGACGAATCATGCAACACGACGAAAGATCCCCGGAGCCAGCCTCGTTGGGAGCCCCCAGCCAAGCATATGCTGTTACAATCCAGCTACCGGATTTTTGGCAGCACAATCCGCGCTCCTGGTTCCACCTAGTTGAGGCGCAGTTCGCCCTCCGGGGGATTTCGGTGGATGACACGAAATTCTACCATGTGGTCGCAAAGCTCGACGCCCACATGGCTCAGCATGTGGAGAGCCTGCTGGATCAGCCACCAACCAGCGACAAGTACGGCGCGTTGAAGGCTGCACTCATCCAGCACTACACACTCTCGGTTGAGGAGAGAGCAGAGAGACTCCTGACGCGGACCGGGTTAGGAGACGGGTCGGCTATTGACCTGATGGAGAAGATGCTGAGATTGAAGGGCTCGGACGACGACCACTTCATTTTTACCCACCTCTTCCTCCGGAACCTTCGGTCAGCTACGACAGCGACCCTGGCCAATTTGCCGTTGCTGGCCGAGTGGGACTATCGTGTGCTGGCCCGAGAAGCACACCGGATCATCATGGCCAGCAGAGAGCTCACGACCACGGCGGCAGCGACGGAGCTCGGCGCGACGGCCGGAGGAGGCGAGGAGCCATTGACAGCAGTAGCAGAACCACCGACGACAGCGGCGGCGGGGGCCAAAGAACGCGGAGGAGACATCCTTTGTTTCTACCACCGCCGCTTTGCAGAGAAGGCACGCAAATGTATACCACCGTGCCAGTTCAAGCGCTCGGGAAACGCCAAGACCGGGGGCTGGTAGCAGCTGCAGCCCTCGGTGAGGAGAACAAGCTGCTCTACTTGACGGACGCACACTCGGGGAGGCATTTCCTCGTGGACACCGGCGCCCAGTTGAGTTTCATCATGCCGTCCTACGCCGACCGGCTGGCAAGATCTAGCGGCCCCAAGATGGCAGCAGCAAACGGCTCAGAGATTAAGACCTTTGGTGAGAGGACTCTACTTCTGTCTCTACACGACCGTGCATTTGAGTGGACTTTTGTCATAGCAGCATTGAATTTCAATATATTGGGGGCTGATTTTTTGTGCTCACATGGTTTGTTGGTTGATGTCGCTAACAGGCGCCTGGTTAATGCACTGTCCTTTGATTCTATCCCCTGTACAGCTCGAGCGTCCCGGCCAACAGCACAAGCCAACGTCACAGCTGCATGCGGTAAGTTCCACACACTGCTCACTCAGTTCCCAGCACTCACGGTCCCGACATTTTCGGCAGCCGTCGCTAAACACGGGGTGGAGCATTTTATCACCACCACCGGGCCGCCCATTTTTGCAAAACCTCGGCGCTTGGACGCAGCTAAACTGGCCATAGCGCGCGAGGAGTTCGCCAACCTGGAGAGGTTGGGCATCATCAGGCGTTCAAACAGCCCATGGGCTTCCCCGCTACACATGGTCCCTAAAGCTGACAGTTCGTGGTGACCTTGGGGGGATTTCCGCAGGTTGAACAATGCCACAGTGCACAACCGCTACCCAATTCCTCACATCCAGGATTCTTCCGTTCACTTTGCAGGAGTGCGCGTTTCTTCTAAAATAGACTTGGTCCGCGGTTACCACCAAGTCCCAGTGCGCGCTGAGGACATACCCAAAACAGCGGTGATAACTCCGTTTGGTTTATTCGAGTTTTTGCGCATGCCATTCGGGCTTAAAGGGGATGCACAGACATTCCAACGCATGATGGATGCAGTGCTGCGCGATCTCCCTTTCGTATTCGTCTACTTGGACGATATCTTGGCAGCCAGTGCGTCCGAAGACGAACATGAAACCCACCTCACGGCGGTTTTCCAGAGGTTGGGAGAGCACGGTTTAATAATCAACCCAGCGAAGTGTCAGTTCGGGGTGACGCAGATTGATTTTTTGGGGCACCGCGTCTCTCCCGAAGGAGCGGTTCCGCTGCCTGACAAAGTGTGCGCGGTAGCAGATTTTCCCCGGCCGCAAACGGTCAGGGCGTTACAGGAGTTTTTTGGAATGGTGAATTTTTATAACTGTTTCCTTCCCCGCGCGGCGCAGCTCATGCAACCACTGTACGCCGCACTCAAAAAACAGAAACCCGCGAATAAGATCGAATGGTCCCCGGAGCGAGAGCGGGCGTATTCGGAAGTCAAAGCAGCCCTGGCAAATGGCACATCCAGACCCAACGGCCCGCATAGCGCTCACTACTGACGCGTCAGATGTGGCCATAGGGGCGGTCGTGGAGCAGCGTGTAGCTGGGGCTTGGCAGCCGCTCGCCTTTTTCAGCAGGACTTTGCGCGATAGTGAACGTAAATACAGCGTGTTCGACAGGGAGTTGCTGGGTCTCCACTTGGCCATTCGCCACTTCCAGTTCTGGCTGGAAGGGCACTGTTTCACCGCGTTCGTTGACCACAAGCCACTAACATTCGCGATGGCCAAGGTTTCAGAACCGTGGTCGGGCCGGCAGCAGAGACAGCTGGCCGCGATCTCAGAGTTTACTACCGATATTCAGCATGTGTCGGGTAAACTGAATGTAGTGGCAGACTGCTCTCACGCACCGTGGCCGCCCCGGTCCGCGTGGGGATAGATTACACAGCCATGGCCGCGGAGCAGGTTAGTGACGCGGATGTGCGCGCGCTCCAGTCTGGACCAACAGGGTTAAGGCTGGAGAGCAGGGTGCTGCAAGACGGTATGCCCCCCTTAATCTGTGGTGTCTCCATGGGGCGACCGTGTCCCGTGGCACTGGCCACGTGGCGCCGCCACGTTTTTGACTCGATTCATTCTTTGGCGCACCCGGGAGTGCGCGTGTCGGCCAAAATGGTAGGAGAGAAATTTGTGTGGCCGAGCCTTCGCAAACAAGTGAAAGAGTGGGCAGAAGCCTGCATGGCGTGCCAACGAGCCAAAGTACACAGACACACGAAAGCTCCCTTGGAGCCGTTTCGCATCCCGGCTAAGAGGTTCGACCATGTTCACGTGGACCTCGTGGGCCCCCTCCCGCCATCACAGGGGTGCACGCACCTTCTGACAATGGTAGACCGCACCACGTGCTGGCCGGAAGTGGTTCCACTGGCGGCAACCACAGCCGAGGAGGTCGCGCACGCGTTTTTAACAGCATGGGTGGCGCGTTTTGGAGTCCCGTCGGACATTACGTCCGACAGAGGCCCTCAATTTGTTTCCAAACTTTGGTCAACAATGGCCCGCAGCCTGGGTGTCACAATTAACCGCACAACCGCGTACAATCCGCAGGCTAATGGGTTATGCGAACGTTTTCATAGGTCATTGAAGGCGGCTCTCAGGGCGTCACTGACGGATGCAAATTGGGTAGACAAGCTACCGTGGGTTTTATTGGGGTTACGTTCTGCACCTAAAGAGGATTTGGAAGCTTCCCCGGCTGAACTCGTTTTTGCGCAGCCACTTCGGCTGACCGTGGAGTTTCTCTCAGATAATTCTGCACCGGGCAGCTCCCCGTCTCAGCTGTTGCAGCGTAGCATAGACACAAGCACGCTGCTGGGCCCTGTTCACCACAGTTTTCCGCGCGTTTTTGTGCCTAAAACTTTGAAAAACGCCGAGTTCGTTTTTGTCAGACACGATGCACATCGCCCCCCACTGCGCCCACCTTATGATGGACCGTTCAGAGTGCTGGAAACAGGGGACAAGCATTTTTTGCTAGATTTGGGGGGTAGGAGGGAAAAGGTTGGCATAAACAGACTCAAACCCGCTTTTGTGGTGGCGGACAAGCAAGTGCTGTTGGCGAGGGCCCCTCGGCGTGGAAGACCCCCACGGGGAGCTTCCCAGAGAAAAGTTTCCCCAGAACACCCACAGGGACAGACAAAAGGTTTTCACCCCCAAACATCAGCTTCCCAGCATGACAGCACCGCGGAGGCGGTGAATCCTGGTTACAGCAGATACGGGAGAAGACTGAAGCCCAAGCAGCATGTGGATTGATGTTTAATGGTTCTGTCACAGCATACGGACTGTTATTCTTTTGTTCTATCCAATATGCTCGGGGGGGTGGTGTAGAGGCACATGGGGAAAACATAATGTGTAACATCTTAGATAAGAACAAAGAGCAGAGTTTTCCTTGGAGATAACAGGGAGTTGTGAAGGATGAATGCAGTGTGATCTTTTGTGTATCAGAGACTGCTAGGAGGATGTTAAAGGATTAAGGAAGTGAATGCAATGTGACCTTTGATGTGTAGAAGCGGCTGAAGGGAGGCTTGAGTATTTAAGAGAAGAGTCTTGTCTGAGATGCTCTCTTTCTGACTATGCATATGTGTGAGATGTGTAATAAACTGTCTGAGTCAAATCCGCCTCGTCATTTACACACTCCACAAGATACTGTATAAATATATATTCTCTGCATCAACAGTGAACTATACATGTATTCATGTAGTATTGCCCTGGGAATTTTGACAATCAACCTGTGTACTTTTGCAGATGTCTCTATTTTGTTTTACAGTCTTCAGCAAATAATTGTTTTGGTTACTTCTCTTAAAAATGAGCCATTATTTTCAAAGTCACTGATAAATGGTTCGTACTGTTGACTCCTTTCCCACCGGTGTCTTAACAGACTAAATAGAAAATCATGATGCAAACACATAAATCACTAAATTCTTTATTCCAATCAGCAGCAAATTACAGATTATTTAGAATGTGCAAAATTCAAACTGTAAAAAAAAAAAAAAAAAAAAGAAACTGGAATGGGTCACACACGCCAACCATGCTGCCTCACTGAGAAGCAACTGGTCGGCCCCTTGTACTGGTCCCGGTTCAGCAGATCTTCAGCCTACATCTCTGTAAATAGTGAGGCAAGGTCTGGTTTGGGTGGATCGTTTTCCCCTTGCCTAGATGAAAGACAGAAATGGGTGGTGGATAATTAAAGCAAGTTTAAAACATATCTGAGAAATGATTAAATGAATCAATCTTTATTTCGGATAGATTAGATTAAAAGAAAGGAACAGAATAACAGAACAAAGGGGAAAAAAATCCAACAAGGCAATAACTCCTCGGATTATACAATTCAACATAACTTATCCAAAATGGGTGATGGCTGAAGCCGCAGCTTATATTGCCCACCCATGTTCCAGCTAAGAATTCAAAACGAAAATAAAACAAGAGTGATTACAAATCAGAACAAAGCCAAGACAAAACGTGACAAAAACTAAGCAACAGCACAACACAGACTGGATATGATAATCCTTATGTGATTTTACATGTCGTTTTGTATATATGTTTGGAGTATTTCTTCCTTTAGTTTTTGTTTAAATTGTCCAAGCGTTGTACATGATTTTAGTTCAGGTCCAAAAGCGTTCCACAGTCTGACTCCTTGCACTGAGACACAATGTTGCTTGGTGGTAGTTCTCACTGAAGGTTTTTGAAATATACATGTTCCTCTGAAATGATATTGTTTCTCCCTTATTTGGAACAACTTTTGGATATTTGCGGGCAGTGATAGATTCTTAGCTTTAAACATTATTACTGCAGTTTTAAAGGCAACCAGATCTTTCAACTTGAGAGCTTTGAATTTAAGAAAAAGTGGGTTTGTTGGTTCCCTGCAAGCAGCTTTGTTTATTATTCTAATAGCTCTCTTCTGAAGCATAAAGACTGGATATGTTTTATATGTGTTTCCCCATACTTCAGTACAATATGTCATGTATGGCTATTGGTATCCTCTCTGAAGAGCTGGAGCAGGTGGCTGGGGAGAGGGAAGTCTGGGCTTCTCTGCTTGAACTGCTGCCTCTGCGACCCGGACCTCCGGAAAAGCGGTAGAAGATGGATGGATGGATGTCATGTATGGGAGTATTAATGAATGATACAAGGTATATAATGGGTTGATTCAGCAAATATTTCACTCTGTGTAGTATTGCGATTGATTTGCATATTTTACCTTTAATATAATTAATATGTGACTTCCAACACAGTTTTTTATTGATTATTATGCCAAGGATTTTAATTTTGGATACCCTTTCAATCTCTACACCAGGGGTCACCAACCTTTTTGAAACCAAGAGCTACTTCATGGGTATCGAGTCATATGAAGGGCACCAGCTTGACACACTCCTCTAAAATAACAAATTGTGTGTATATATATATATATATATATATATATATATATATATATATATATATATATATAATTATCAATAACTTAGAGTGGGTAACAGACAAGATCAATATTCAACACTTTATTTTTATTAATCTCAGCAATTGTTCAGATGATCACTTCTACATTTAATTAAAAAAATGTCGTTTTCACCAGTCCCTTTTAACCATAAAAAACTAAACCCTTTTAATTCATGAACTATGTTGAACCATGTTTGAAAAAGTTATGCAACATTTAAGAAAAATCAACTTTCATATTAAATAAATCTTATCACAGTTTTAACTGAACAAATCTGCTGCAATTCTGCTCAAAATCTGTTACATTTAATAAACACACTTTTGTGTGTTCTTCTTCACTGGAATTATATCCATACAGTTCTTGCCTAGAATCATACTGGAGTAATAACCAGCGCTGTCCTTTCATGAGAAGAAGCTAAACAGCGCTGAGAGTGCTTATATGCACGGTGGAGCAGTGGTTAGCACCGCGGCAGCAGTTTACCCTCGGCCGGGGGAATCGCGGGGATCGTGGGTTCGATCCCGGCCAACAGTGATCTGTGTGGAGTTTGCATGTTCTGGTTTTTCATGCAAAAACATGCAGGTTAGGGAGTTAAGAGGCGCTTGCGCACGCAGCGGCTGGTGGCTTGTCACCGGACTGCAGAACAAATCCACCTACGGGTACAAGATAAGTCAAAAAAAGAGTGGGTAGTGAAGTGTCACTCCACATAGTGGCGCTTCGCCGTCGCCGCGCAAATGAAACACACGCAGCTTCCTTTCACAGTAGTAAAAAAGAACTCTTCCTCCCGCTCACTTTGAAAATGATAAATTTTCTGTCTTTTTTTTTTGCCATGTTTTGGGCTACGAAACTGCACTCTGCTCACCATCTTCACTGCCCGCTAGCTTACGCTCCACAAGCGCGAAGGTTTTGTCATGTGCACAATACTGACCTTTGAACTAGGTCAGATTCACCTTTCCTTTACGTATAATAAACATATTTTCATTTTTTTTATTTTTAAGACATTGTCATCTTAAAATCTATATAAATGCAAGTGTGATTTTAAAAAATAGCGGCAGAAAAAATGACATCTTAGACGCAGCTCACTTGCGAGTTGTGCTATTTTTAGAACAGGCCTGCGGGCGACTCATGTGGTCCTTGCGGGCGACATGGTGCCCGCAGGCACCGCGTTGGTGACCCCTGCTCTACACCATTTATACTGAGTTTAGATACTGAGTTGTTGTGATGGTGTGAAATAACATCAATAAAAGTTTAGCCACCGCTGTGTCGCCCTGGTTTCAAGTGTGGGTGGTGTTTTGTGCTTGTATTGCTAAAATATAAAAGGAAGCACTACAATGGGTCTCAAATATTTGTAATGTGTTCTTTTACTGGATGAGTTTAAAGATGAATTACTATAGACTACACATATAAACTAAATTCTAATGGTGACTGAACAACTCCCATTCCCCAAGGTGCAAGATACACTATTATGACTATAACTCATAAAGGATCACAGAAGTGATCTGATAAAAAAAAAAAAAATAAACAAGCAGCTTACGGTGGCTATTATTGGATGTGCCATTCATTTTCAATTACTCTGTAATTAATATTCACACAAATAAATCTCAGTTCAGTCCCTTTCATATTAAGTGGAAATTGTGCTACTTTAAATTTGGCACTTTACTTATACTTTAACTTAAAAAGCAAAAGATTTGACTATAAATATGATGTGTTGTTTACCTGTCACAATACATTGGTGTCAAAACGTCGCCATTCCGAGCAGATCCTGGTCCAACTCTACAATGAAATACTCACAAATTAAGTACATACACAGCACCAAAGTGCAGCATGTAAAAAAAACAAAAAACACCTTTTTAACCAGAATTACAACTAGCTTATTTCATCAGATATTGTCAACACAAAAAAGCAACATACAAGGACGGATGTAGCATTGAGCTAGGTCATCGTTTAAACACGATTAAGTTTTTGTCTGTCCAAAGTGAACTTTCCACTGCTGGAAAAAATAACGTAAAACATGAATATCACATCACTCACCGTCCTGTATGTCACAATATCACGGCTTCAACTGCTGAAGTTGGGTGCGTCGCGGCTGTACATTCAATTCAATTCGGGTGGCTGGGTGTAATTCCCGGTGCGTCTCCGCCTATTTTCTAGTGCGTCTGCTTGTGCTGCCCACTGCAAGCTCAGTCTGCTTCCCTCTGCATTCTGTCATCAGCCAAAATGCACAGAAAACTCTGCTGGACCGCTGTGTTGATTTCTGCTGATTTCTGTTAAGCCATTCTATCGTTGTTGTTTATAATATCACTTGTTCGCGGGCTCACGGACGAAAAATTGCAAATGGTGGCCAGCCAGCGATTCTGGAAAGTCAGCGTAACGCCCACTCTCATGACGCTACGCCCGGACCAATCAGTGGCCAGCAGTGGGTTGACGTAACAGTGCCGGTACCCTTCGGACCAGCTCTGAAATGGTGCCGATAAAATTGGAACAGTTCCAAAATAACAGAACCGTAAGAACTTCTGGTTCCAAATGGAAAAGCGGACAAAGGGTGCCAAACCGTACTGAACCGTACCGTACTGACCCTAGTGGAAAAGCGCCTTAACAGGCCTGTGCGTGCTGATCGTCGACAACGGTGGCCGCCCTGACACCTGGACAGATTTGTGTTGGACTTTTAAGGGATAAGGACCTGTACTTATATCGCGTTTTTCTAGTCTCAAAGGCCACTCAAAGCGCTTCACTAGCACTAACCCTCTACTCTAAGGGCCTATAGGAGACAGATATCTAGGGACAATTTAGAACAACCAATTAACCTAACATGCATGTCTTTGGATTGTGGGAGGAAACCGGAGCCCCCGGAGTAAACCCACGCAGAACATGCAAACGCCACACAGGAAGGTTCCTACCCCTGCCAGCCTGGGGATTCAAACCTGGAACCTTTAGCTGTAAGGCAACAGTGCTAACCACTGCACCACCGTGCTGCCTTTTGAGTTGGACTTTATTATTTTGGGGACAGAAACCAGTCCGGGGGTGACAGTGTAACATCAGGGCTGTGATAATTGGGCGGGAGTTTCCCGGCATGCTGGCGCCACGAAGGATTCAAATACTGTATCTGTGTGTTCTAAGTGTTATTCGTGTGTGCCATCATAACTGGGTAATAAGACCAGTTGTGATAGCGTTGTTTCCCTGTATGTGCCAAATCATGTGTCTGTGTCACCTTGAGCGAAATAAGGGTATGTGTAAATGACCCCCCCTCCGTTCTGTGTTGTGAGTGGGTGCATAAATAAAGCCTGTTGTAGAAGAGCTTGGAATAACGAGGCGATGTGACTTATAAACCAAAGTTTATTATCAGCTTCGCTCCTCTAACAAGTCTCATCTCAGTGCAGAAGCAGAAGTAGAATAAGAGAGCGAACACATTCAGCTCTACATACTTATACCTACACATAACAAAAGACATGCATATCAAAGCTGACATCCCGCATTATCTTAATCCCCCTCCTTTGTCTTCGTACTCCTCCACCTGACCCTGGGAGGTCAGGGCGATCGATCTGGTCTCCACCGCAGCGCCTCGGATGCTCTTTGAGCTTCGCTGGCGGTTGAGACCTCTTGTCCTGTTCTTTTTTTTTTTTTTTATTTAAGTTTTTGTAAAGGGTATACAGGTCATTACAGCATTGCATTGTTTACATTTTCATCACATGTTCCCTTATTTTTTGCTATTTGACAACATTGGTAGGATAGTTATTACAACACCCCCCCTTTTTTTTTTAAAGTGAAAGAAAAAGTGAAATTAAGGAGAATTAAATAAAAACAAAACAAAACAAACAAAAAAAACCCGAATAAACAAACAAACAGAACAGCAAAAAACAAACAAACAGAAAATTAAGTAATTAAAAGTAAAAGAGCATCTGAGTAGCGTTGGAACAAAGAGCGGGACCATTATTGAAATGGTATTTGTCAAAGATTAGATCTAATGGAAGACACATATGCGATCCAGGGTTGCCAAAAGTTCATGGACCCATCCATGTCCTGTCTCAGTGCGAATGTCAACTTTTCCATCGAGTAAATGTCTTGAATCACGTTAATCCAATCTTCAGGTGTAGGACAGTCCTTCAGCATCCATTTTTTAGTTAGGGTGTGGGGAGACTTGAATAACGAAACCGAATTGTCTTTCATTTCAGTTTATTCAAGAAATCATTCCACTGTCTGCTCTTATTCTTGAGCAGCGAACAAAGAGAGTGAACACACCAAAGTTCTCTCATTTAAACCTTCTCACATCAAACCATTTCCCTCGCGGGGGAAATCACACATCTATATCAAAGTCTCTTTATTCACATTCATTAGCCTTTTATTTACATAACTCCCCCTTCTCTCTTCCCGAGCCTCAGTGGTCAGGAAGTCTTCTGTCCCCTGTCCTCCGCAGGGGGTCCAGGCTCTGTGGCTCCGCACCGCAGGGGGCTGGCTCTCCTTCATCGTGGTTAAATCACATATGCAGTGTCCAACATATACATGTCTCACAACACAGCCATATAACCCCCCCCCAAACGATGAAGAACAGACTAATTCCCAAAATTTAATAGCACCTTACTCACTACTGAATAATCAACACCAACATTCAGTCTGTGCGCCGCTTGGGCTTCAGCCGTCTGCCGAATCTGCTGTGCGTTGGCCCCGCCTTGCCTGCGGTGCTGTTCTGCTCCGGGTCTGTTGACTGAGGAAGAGAGTGGTTAATTGCCCTCTGCGGGGGCCTGCCTCGTCGAGGCGCCACCGCGACCGGTACAGACACGTCCTTCATGACAAAAGCAGGTTTTAGTCTGTCAATACTGACTGTCTCTTTTCTGTCCCCAAAATCTAGCACAAATTGCTTATCACCTGCCTCCAGCACTCGAAATGGCCCTTCGTAAGGTGGTTTGAGCGTTGCTTTAAGGGCTTCGCTCCTGACAAAAACGAAATCGGCATTTTTCAAAGTCTTGGGGACGAAAACTCGTGGAAAAGCGTGATGAACCGGACCCGGGAGCGTGTCTGCCCCCGTGCCAACTAACGGTCCCAGAGCAGAGAGAGGTGGGGGCTCTGGGTGCTCTGGTAAAAACTCGCCCGGCAGCCTCAGAGTTTGTGCGAATACCAGCTCCGCTGGGGAGGCGTCTAAGTCCTCTTTAGGCGCAGAACGCAACCCTAATAAAACCCAAGGGAGTTTATTTACCCAATCTGCATCCGTGAGCGACGCTCTGAGTGCTGCCTTCAAAGACCTATGAAAACGCTCGCATAAACCATTAGCCTGAGGGTGGTAAGCCGTAGTGCGGTGAATTTTGGCTCCTAAGCCGTTGGCCATCGCTGACCACAGCTCAGAGATGAATTGCGGTCCTCTATCGGACGTAATGTCCGACGGAACCCCGAAGCGCGCCACCCAAGCCGTTAAAAAAACGCGAGCCACCTCCGCGGCCGTGGTCGTCGCAAGTGGGACCACTTCCGGCCAACGTGTGGTGCGGTCCACCATTGTCAAAAGATACGTGAACCCCTGTGATGCCGGTAGGGGGCCCACAAGGTCGACGTGCACATGGTCGAACCTTCTGGCCGGAATGCGGAACGGTTCTAACGGGGCTCTTGTGTGCCTGTGAATTTTGGCCCGTTGACAGGAAATGCAGGTTTTTGCCCATTCCTTCACGTGCTTGCGCAGGCACGGCCAAACAAACTTTTCCGCCACTAGTTTCACCGACGCGCGCACCCCCGGGTGCGCCAGTGAGTGGACCGAGTCAAAAACACGGGGGCGCCACGTGGCCGGAACCACCGGACGCGGGCGCCCCGTCGACATGTCGCAGATCAGGGGGGGCATACCGGTTTGTAAACACTTGCTCTCCAGCCTCAACCCTGTTGGTCCAGACTGGAGCGCGCGCACGTCTGCGTCCGCCCCCTGGTCCGCTGCCATGGCTGCGTAATCTATACCCACGTGCACCGGGGCTGCGCGCGCCACCGTGCCGCTCTCCTGCGGCGCGGTCACGGTGGCCCGTTCTGCCTCTGCGCGTGTCGGGGTCGTGAACGCGCGTGAGAGACAATCCGCTACTACATTGAATTTGCCCGCGACGTGCCTAATGTCAGTGGTAAATTCCGAGATTGCGGCCAGCTGCCTCTGCTGCCTGCCGGACCACGGATCTGAAATTTTGGCCATGGCGTATGTGAGCGGCTTGTGGTCCACATAAGCGGTGAAGCACCGTCCTTCCAGCCAGAACTGGAAATGACGAATAGCCAAATGCAGCGCCAACAGTTCTCTGTCAAACGCGCTGTATTTTCGCTCAGCCGCGCTTAAAGATTTGCTAAAGAAAGCCAAAGGCTGCCAAACTCCGGCTACCTGTTGCTCAATAACGGCCCCTATGGCTAAATCTGAAGCGTCTGTCGTCAGCGCGATACGTGCTGCAGGGTCTGGGTGGGCCAGGAGCGCAGCGTCAGCCAAGGCTTTTTTAACCTCTGTGAACGCGCGCTCCCGCTCCGGGGACCATTCGACCGCCTGGGTCGGCTTTTGTTTTTTGAGCGCGGCATATAACGGTTGCATGATTTGAGCTGCGTGGGGCAGGAACCGGTTATAAAAATTCACCATCCCCAAGAATTCCTGTAGTGATTTGACCGTTTGTGGACGGGGAAAATCCGCTACCGCGCGTACTTTCTCTGGTAACGGAACCGCTCCCTCCGGGGAGACGCGGTGACCCAAAAAATCAATCCGCTCAACGCCGAACTGGCACTTGGCTGGGTTAACTATTAAGCCGTGCTCTCCCAGCCTCCTAAAAACTGCTGTGAGGTGCGTTTCGTGTTCGTCCTCTGAAGTACTCGCGACCAAAATGTCGTCGAGGTACACAAACACGAAAGGGAGATCGCGTAACACGGCATCCATCATCCGCTGAAATGTTTGCGCCGCCCCTTTGAGACCAAACGGCATGCGTAAAAATTCGAAAAGTCCGAACGGGGTTATTACCGCTGTTTTAGGAATGTCCTCCGGTTGGACCGGGACTTGGTGATAGCCGCGAACTAGATCAATCTTTGAAAAAATGCGCGCCCCCGCCAGGTGCACCGAAAAATCCTGAATGTGCGGGATGGGATAACGATCGTGTGCCGTAGCGTTGTTTAGCCTGCGGTAATCCCCGCACGGTCTCCAGGAGCCATCGGCTTTCGGTACCATGTGCAGCGGCGAAGCCCACGGGCTCTTCGACCTACGAACGATGCCCAGCCTCTCCAGGCTGGCGAACTCCTCGCGCGCAATGGCGAGCTTAACTGCATCCAAGCGCCGAGCTTTTGCAAACACGGGAGGACCAGAAGTGGGGATGAAGTGTTTCACCCCGTGCTTCGCGACCGTCGCTGAAAAAGTGGGCACAGTGAGCGCTGGAAATTGGGTGAGGAGTGTGTGAAACTTACCACCTGCTGTAGCGACGTGGGTCTGTACTGGTGGCGGGGACACTCGAGCTGAACAGGGGAGAGAGTAAAAAGAGAGTGCATTTACCAGCCGTCTATTAGCAAGATCAACTAACAGATTGTGTGAACACAAAAAATCCGCGCCCAACATGTTGAAACTCACCGCCGCTACTACAAAAGTCCATTCATATGTGCGGCCATGTAAGCATAAAGGCAAGGTCCTTCTCCCGTAGGTGTTGATGTTCGAGCCATTTGCCGCTGTAGCTCCGTCACCGTGGGGTCCAGCTACCCGGTCCGCGTATGTTGGGGTGATGAAGCTCACTTGTGCTCCGGTGTCAATGAGGAACACTCGTCCGGAGCGCGCATCCGTGATGTAGAGCAGCTTGTTGCGTTCTCCGAGGGTCGAAGCTGCTAGCGACCCCCGGTCTTGCCGTTTCCCGAACTCCTGAAGATGCAGGGCGGCACACACCTGCGTGCCTTCTCTGCGAACCTCCGATGGTAAAAGCAGAGATCTTCTCCTCCGCTGTGTCGTGCCCGCGCCTCTGTCGCCGGGCTATTGGCTCCCCCTCGTCGCGGCCGTGTTGCCGCCATCGTCGGCCAGTCTGGTTCTGCCGCCTCTGGCTCCCCGCTGTCTCGGGTCGCTGCTGTGGTTGCTTGCCCGCCGCAGGCGTCCAGGATCCCGTCTGCCTCCTGGGCCAGCTCCCGGAACTCCTCCAGGGTGTGACACTTTTTGCCGGCCAGCGTGCTTCTCGCATGCGCCGGGAGGTTGGAGAGGAAGATGAACTGAAAAATGAAATCATCGTTGTCCAACCCTCTCAGCTGTATCATCTCCTCCATCAGGGCGCTCGGCCTGTGTCCACCTTGGTCTAGCAAAGACAGGATCCTCCTCGCCCTCACTTCAGCCGAGGGGGTGAAAAACTTGATGAGGGTGGATTTCAGCTTGCTGTACCTGTCGGTCGCGGGTGGCTGCTCCACCAAGCTTTGCACGCACCGAGCTGTGCTGTTGTCCAGTTTAGCGATGACATGGTGGAACTTAGTGTCATCCACCGTTACTCCCGCGAGCGCGAACTGCGACTCTGCTTGCAGAAACCACGACCGTGGGTTATCCTGCCAGAAATCAGGCAGCTTAACGGCCACTGCGCTCGCCAGCTCTGAGCGCTGTGAGTCCGGGACCCTGAGAATTTCTTCGTTCATTCTCAACGTCGTCAGTCACCAATGTAGGGAGACTTGAATAACGAAACCGAATTGTCTTTCATTTCAGTTTATTCAAGAAATCATTCCACTGTCTGCTCTTATTCTTGAGCAGCGAACAAAGAGAGTGAACACACCAAAGTTCTCTCATTTAAACCTTCTCACATCAAACCATTTCCCTCGCGGGGGAAATCACACATCTATATCAAAGTCTCTTTATTCACATTCATTAGCCTTTTATTTACATAACTCCCCCTTCTCTCTTCCCGAGCCTCAGTGGTCAGGAAGTCTTCTGTCCCCTGTCCTCCGCAGGGGGTCCAGGCTCTGTGGCTCCGCACCGCAGGGGGCTGGCTCTCCTTCATCGTGGTTAAATCACATATGCAGTGTCCAACATATACATGTCTCACAACACAGCCATATAGGGCTTTTTTACTTGCCAATATTAAAACATTGAATAAGTATTTTTCTCCTCGTCTTTCCAGTGAGTCCGGTAGTAAACCCAAATACAAAGTTACAAAAGAAAAGGGAACTGTTATTTTGAATATTTTCCCCAATATTGTCTGTACGTTGGTCCAATATTGGTGGATAACTGGGCATGACCAAAACACATGAAAATGATTTGCAGTCTTTTCACCACACAAGTGCCAACAGTTCAACCCCTTATGGGTAAATTTGTTTTGTGCAGGTGTTCTGAAAAATCTTACCAAATTTTTCCATCCAAATTCTCTCCACTGCAGGGATGAGGTACTTTTCCATTGCTGTTTATTTAGCTTTTCCCATATTTCCAATTGTAAAGTGAAATTCCCCTCTTTTTCCCATCTCTCTTTTATATATGATGTGTTGTCTCCTTTTAAGTCTTGAAGACCTTGGTATATTTTAGAAATGTATCTGATCCCTGGGATCCCTTTATATGCCATTAAGAAGACCTTCAGAACACCTGACTGGGCCCTTTCCAAATCCTCCTTTTTAAGTATATTGTTTATGTGGTGTCTAAGCTGAAAGAACCTGTAAAGATCTTGATTTATTAGACCTTGTTTTTTCAAATCTTCAAAACTTCTTAAAGTTTGCCCCTTAAAAAAATCGTAATATTTTATCAGCCCTTTCTCTTTCCACTCTTTAAATCTAGTGTCTGTTTTATTGGGGGTAAAGTCTTGATCATAGGCAATCCATTGCAGAAGTCGATAGGGCTCTTTAGCTTGATTCTCTCTGACTATCTTAAACCAAATTTTTAGCGGGGTCTCTATCCACGGGTTGGTGTTATTCAAGAGTTTAGTTAAGGCATTGTTCCCTATTATCACCTGTAGGGGGATGTCACTTGTTATTTGGCATTCCATCTCCTTCCATTGTGCAGTGTAGACTGGGTTACATATCTCTACTAAAGTTTTAATTTGTGCAGCTATAAAATAGTCCCTGATATTTGGCAGCGCGAGCCCACCTTTGTCTTTGTTTAGCTGTAGGGTTCTATATCTGATTCTAGGTCTCTTACCCTGCCATATGAATCTTGAGATCCTTCTGTCCAGCAACTGCCATGTTTTTTTGGGAGGTTCTACCGGTATTGTTTGGAAAAGGTATAGAAGACGTGGAAGTATATTCATTTTGACTGCTTCAATTCTTTGTGCAGTACCTAAGAATGGTATCATATTCCATCTTGCTAGGTCAGATTTTATTTTAGTCACCAGTGGATCATAGTTTAGTGTTATAATTTTGTCGAGTTGTTTCGGGATATTGACCCCCAGATATTTCATAGATTCCAACTCCCAGTTAGTTTTGAGTTCATTTAGTGAAAAATGATTTGGGTCATAGTTGAATGTTAAGACTTGGGTTTTATGCATGTTTAATTTGTACCCCGATAAATCTCCATAGTCTGAAAAAACTGAGATTAGTTCTGGTAGAGAAGTGTCTGGCTGCCCTAGGTATATTAAAATGTCATCAGCAAAGAGTGCTATTTTATGTTCATTCTGACCAAGTGTAATACCTTGAATTTCTTGATTTTGTCTTATCCATTGGCTCAGAGGTTCTATGAAGATTGCAAAGAGCAGTGGAGACAGGGGGCAGCCCTGACGACATGCTCTTTCCAGCTCAAAAGATGATGATAAATTACCGTTAATCCTTATTTTAGCTGTTGGTTTTTTATATAATGCCTGTATAGTTCTAATGAAGTTGTTATGAAAATTGAAACTGGATAAGATTCTATATAGGAAAGACCAGTCAACCGAATCGAATGCTTTTTCAGCATCTAATCCCAATATGACTGCATTTAAGTTATATTTTTTTATATGATGAATTATGTGTAAAGTGCGTCGAATGTTGTCTTGTGTCTGTCTTTGTCTTATAAAACCTGTTTGGTCTAAGTGAATTAAGTCTGTCAGTATGTTTTCTAACCTTTTGGCAAGGATAGTGGTAAAAAGCTTATCGTCCTGATTTAATACACTGATTGGTCTGTAGTTGGCGCATTCTAGTTTATCCTTTTCAGGTTTAGGTATAACTGCAATGACCCCTTCTCTCCAGGAGGGGGGGATTTCCCCTGTGTGGAGGACGTAGTTAAATGTTTTCAGGAGGAGAGGAGATAGTTGCTGTTTAAAGGTTTTGTACCATTCTGCTATATAGCCATCTGCTCCTGGGGATTTGTTAGCTTTAAGTTTCATAATTGCTTTTTCCAATTCTTTAGGTTGTATTTCTGACAGTAGGGTTTTATTTTGTGAATCCGTAAGTTGGGGAAGGTTTAATGTGTTTAGTAATGTCTCGGATGCGTTTTTATGTTTTTTGTGGGAGTATAAGTTCTTGTAGTAATTCTCGAAGCTTTTAAGAATATCCTGAATTCTGAATTTTATTTCCTTTGATACTGGGTCTCTGATTTTGTAGATTGCTCTTTCCGTTTGTTGTTTCCTCAATTTATAGGCTAGTAATTTTGCCGATTTACTGCCTGCTTCATAGTGTTTTTGTTTCAGAAATGTAAGTTTCTTCTGGATTTCTATTGTGTAGATCTCATTTATTTGATTTTTAATTTCTTTAATCTTGAGCGAGCCATTAGAATGAGTTTTGTCTTTGTGTTCTTTTTCTAGGTTCTTGAGTTCTGACTCTAGTGTGATTAGTTTTTCTTGTCTGTTTCTTTTGGGTTGCCAGTTTTGCAATAATTTTCCCCCTTATTACAGCTTTGCACGCATCCCACAGTATTAAAGGAGATACTTCTCCATTATCGTTTTCTTCCAAATATCTGAGAATATCTGATTCCAATTCATCTTTCAGTGGTCCTTTCAGGACACTTGAATTCAACCTCCAGGAAAATGTATTATTTGTGTATTTTTGGATGTTTAAGTCCATATAGATCGGACTGTGGTCGGAGAGATCCATCAGTCCTATTTTACATGTTTTTACTCTTCCAATGTCTCTATTAAACATAAAAAAGTAATCAATCCTTGAGTAAGATGAATGTGGCGTTGAATAAAAAGTATAATCTTTTACATTGGGGTTGAATTCCCTCCATACGTCACAGATTCCCATTTCTTTTAGTAGCATCTAAGTATTCTTACTTTGGGTGTTATTTTTTTTTTTTTTTTTTTTTTCCACAATATCTTTATTGAACCTTTTTTTTTTTTTAACAAACATGATACAAACAATCAAACACTAACACTAAAGTACTACAAAAAAAAAAAAATGCACTAAAAACACCAACAACCACCAACAAAATCAAGTCTTCAACAATGCTCCTCTGTTTAGTCTAGACAATCCAATACATAAGTATACATATTATGTTCACCAGTTTGGAATTTACAAGGTCCACACACATCATTCACCTTCTTCTTCAAGAGTTATGTTTAAATTTTTTACATAATCAATAAAAGGTCTCCATATATTCTCAAACACAATTTCCTTTGATTTCAGTATATATGTTATTCTTTCTAATGGAAGGTTTGTTAACATCTGTCTTAACCACTGAGTCACATCTGGTCTATGAGTCTTTTTCCATAATAGTGCAATACATTTTTTGGCATTAAGCAAACTGAGGTCTATGAATGTTCTTTCACTTTTATTGAAATTATGCTTTTCTGGGTACAGACCCAACAAAAACAGTTTAGGATTCAATATGATTTGTTTTGAGATTATTTTTTCAATTGTTACCCTCACCTCTTCCCAAAACATTCTTATTAATCTACATTCCCATAAACAATGAAATAGGGTTCCTTTACTTTCCATGCATTTTGTGCATGTATCTGGTATATTTTTGTTATATCTATTTAACTCCTCCGGTGTAACATACATCCGCATTAACCATTTGAAATGTATCAATTTAAGGCGTGCATTTATTGATTTGGTTTGAGCTTCTGTACAAGCCAATTCCCATTGTTCCTCTGAAATTTCAATTTGCAGATCTTCTTTCCAGTAGTTTAATCTTTTCAGTGAATTTTCACTTGAAGATAGTGTCAATGAGTTATAAAACTCTGAAATAATACCCTTTCTTTTACTATCTTTCATCATCATTTTTTCCAAGGATGAATAAATAGGTCGAGTGAGAGCTTTATTTTGATTTGATCGAATAAAGTTTCTAAGTTGAAGATATTTAAAAAAATGTGTTCTATTGAGATTAAATTTGATCCTCAGCTCTTCAAAAGACATTATGTTGTCTGCACATGGCAAATATAAATCCTGAATCTTTTGTATCCCTTTTAAATTCCATACTTTAAATACAGCGTCCGCTCTCCCTGGTTTAAAATATTGATTACCCCATATTGGACTAAATTGTGACAATAACTGTGGTTCTTTTAAATAGTTTTTAGCTTCACACCATATTTTGATCATATGCTTTACAAATGGATTTTTAACTTGTTTTTGTAATTTTTTTGCCGAATCTGAGTATATGAATATGGGAAGAGGTAAAGGTAAATTGTATGATTCCATTTCAGTCCAGTGAGGGAGATCATTTGATGAAAAATAATATGTCATAGACCTCAGTTGTGCCGACCAATAATACAACATAAAATTTGGACATTTCAGACCTCCACGATCAAATGGTAAATATAATAAAGACAGACGTAATCTAGCCCTCCTGTTGTTCCATATAAATTCCACTAACTTTTTTTTTATTCTTGAGAATAGATCTAAAGGTGGTGATAAGGGAATGTATTGAAATAAATAAAGTATTTTAGGTAAAATATTACTTTTAAGTATATTGATTCTCCCGATCATCGACATTGGTAGTGACATCCATCTCTGAGTTAACTCACTGATATCTGACATTAAGGCTTCATAGTTGACACTGGCGACTGATTCTAGCTTAGGCATAATTTGGATTCCTAAATATTTAAACTGATTTACAACATTGAATTGATTTACCTCAGGGGCTGGGTAATTTCTCTGGGTCTCATTTAGCATTAATATTGAAGATTTAGTTTTATTTATTTTATATCCTGATATTTCCCCAAAATTCTTTATTAAATTCAACAAGGTTGGAATTGATTTTTTTAGATTCGACATAAACAAAATTATATCATCGGCGTACAGGGAGATTTTATGTTCTGTTGGTCCAACTTTAATTCCATATATTTGTGAATGTAAACGTATCGCTATCGCTAAAGGTTCAATTGCCATAGTAAACAGTAAAGGTGAGAGTGGACAGCCTTGTCGACATCCTCTATTGATTTTTATTGGTTTTGAAATATTGTTATTTGTTAGGATTTCTGCTGTAGCATTATTGTATATTATTTGAACCCATTTTATGAAATTATTTCCAAGTCCAAACCTTTGTAGGACTTCAAAAAGAAAGGGCCATTCAACTCTATCAAAGGCCTTTTCGGCGTCCAATGATAGGAGAGCTGTATCCGGTGCTTCTTTATTAAAATAGATAATATTAAATAGTCTTCTTACATTATGGAAGCCTTGTCTACCCTTTATAAAGCCATTCTGATCTCGATTAATAATATTTGGTAAAATTTCTTGTATTCGTCTTGCTAAAATTTTACAGATTATCTTAAGGTCGGCGTTTAATAGGCTTATTGGTCTCATATTTTCACATTTATTAGAGGGCTTACCTGGTTTTGGCAGCAGTATAATTAAGGCATTATTTATGTATGATGGTAAATTATTATTTTGAAATGCTTCTAAAACCATTTCCAAAAAAGGTTTTATTAATTTATTCTTAAATTTTTTATAAAGGTCAACTGGAAGACCATCTGGTCCTGCACTTTTTCCTGATTTCATATTATCAATGGCTAGCCCAACTTCTTCTTGACTAATTTTAGACTCCAATATCTCCCTGTTTTCATTTGGAATACACGGTATAGATAGTTCGTTCAAAAACCCATTTAGTTTTGTTAAATCAGGTTCATTTTTGGTATCATATAATTTTTCATAGTAATCTCTAAAGGCTCTATTAATTTCTAAAGGATCTATAACTACCTGTCCGTTACTTATAATACTGGTAATTGGTGTTTTAATTTCCAATTGTTTAATCTGCCATGCTAATAATTTTCCTGATTTTTCACCTTGTTCATAAAAAGATTGTTTCAATCTTAGAAGACTCGAGGCAGCTCTATTCGCTGATTTTTTGTCGTATTCAGCTCTCAAAATCAGTAATTCATTCTCCAACCTTGGGTCACTTCCTGCATACACTTTTTCCTGAAGATTTTTTATTTTATGTTCCAATTTAGCTCTCTCCTCTCGAGTCTTCTTAGATTTTGATCCTGTATAACTAATAATATGCCCCCTAATAAAAGCTTTGAAAGCCTCCCACTTTACACATGCTGATGTTTGTGTTGTATTGATGTCAAAGAACTCGTCTATCTGTTTTTCTATATACTTGACAAATTCCTCATCCTGAAGCCATTTATGCTGAAATTGCCATCTACCTGATTCCTTTGTCAATTTTTTATCTACATATATTAGACAACAGGGTGCATGATCAGAGATCACGATGTTATCATAAAAGCAGTTTTGAATCTTGGACCTTAATTCTGTGGAAATCAAAAAATAATCAATACGTGAGAATGTCTTGTAGGTACTGGAATAACAAGAATAGGCTTTAACTTGTGGTTTCATTTCTCTCCATATATCTAACAATCTCAATTCTTTCATAAAATGATTAATAGTCATCCTACATCCAATGTGCGTACATTG